>JACXVO010039904.1:183839-193865 GCA_015501135.1 Hapalochlaena maculosa
GCCTGCCAGTCCCAGTTGAAAATGTCTAACCCATGCCTGCATGGACAGCGGACACTAAATGACGAGGATGATTGATAGAATAGTACTAGGCTCACAAAGAATAAGTCCTGGGGTCAATTTGTTCAACTAAAGGCGGTGTTCCAGCATGACCACAGTCAAAAAACTAAAACACATAAGAGAATCCAAAAATATCAACTAGACTGTGGCTGATAGAGAACGGTTTTTACTCAAAAGAAGCTGTCCACAGCTTACACCATGGCCTCAAAATGGCCCTGGGAATGTGATGCAGGTATTCCTCATTGGGTCCCCGAGAAGATCTTAGAACCCTTCCTTGATCTTGGCCACTGGCTTAACGATTGGCATCTTTCTCAACTGCACCCTGCATATAGTAGTCCATGAGAGTGCAATCAGTGGGATTAGCCAACCAGAAATTGGGTCTGATGACATTGTAGAAATTCTCCAACAACCACTTCTGACTTGTTCTGGAAGTGTGGTAAGGATCCAAATTTTGCCACAACCCCTTTCCAGCCAGGGTTTGACCAATCTCGAGTTGTTTCACATAGCCATCTGAACTGACCCTAAGGCCCTGTTCAAAAGTTTTGTGGTGGCATATCAATCCCCCTTCTCTGGACACACCCAAAGACCATGGCAGTCTGGGAGGAACTCAGTCTTCATAATTTCTATGTTGTGTTTGACAGTATTCACAGTGCATTGAACAAGAACCAGTATATATATATTGGAAGACCAGTATATATGTGGTGGCGCAATGGCCCAGTGGTTAGGGTAGTGAACTCGCGGCCGTTGGATCGCAATTTCGATTCCCAGACCGGGCATTGTGTGTTTATTGAGCAAAAAACACCTTAGCTCCACGTGGCTCTGGTAAGGGGTGGTGGCGAACCTTGCTGTACTCTTCTGCCACAAGCTTGTCTGTCCTTGTTTGTCCCCTCTATGTATAGCCTCTTGTGGGTAGTAAAGAAATATATATATATAGGCATTTTGATATCCTGTACGGATCAGGATATAAACAACTCTTTTCCAGCAGCGAGCTTAGCAAAATTTCATGTCTTTACATTCTGAGTTCAAATTCTGTTATGGCTGATTTTGGTTTTCAACCTTTGAGGGTTGATAAAATAAGTACCAGTTGTGTACTGGGATCAGTCTAATCAACTGACCCCCTCCCCCTCTGTGTTTAGCTCCTTGCGGGCAATAAAGAAATAAATATTTAGATGGTTCTCAAGGTGGTGAGCTGGCAGAAACTTTAGCAAGCCGGGTGAAGGGCTTGGAGGTATTTCATCTTTCTTAACGTTCTGAGTTCAAATTCTGTCAAGACTGACTTTCCCTTTCATCCTTTCGGGGGTTTATAGATTAAGTACCAGTTGCGTACTGGAGCCGATCTAATCAATTGGCCTCCTCCCCCTTGTAGGCAATAAAGAAATGAATATTTAGATGGCTTTCAGTTCACCATGTCAACTAACTTACAGGACGGTGGGGGACAAACAGACAAATATATTTATGCTTGAGCAGACCTGTTGTGCCAAGCAAACCCCAAATCGTAGCTATGGCCAGTTCCCCGGGACTGGCTGGTGGCATGTAAAAATCAGCATCCGAACGTGGCGGATGCCAGTAATCGCTTGACTGGCTCCTATGCGACTGGAGCATAAAAAGCACCCACAACACTCTCGGAGTGGTTGGCGTTAGGGAAGGGAATTCATCTGTAGAAACATTTGCCAGACCAGACTGAAGCCTTGTGCAGCCATTGGCCCTCCAGACCTCAGTTAAACTGATCAACCCCTGCCAGCATGGAAAGCGAATGTTAAACAATGATGATATATACACACAGACACTGGGTTTCTCTTAGTTTTCATTTACCAAATCCACTCAGGCCAATTTGGGTTGGCCTGAGGCTATAGAAAATACTTGCTCAAGGTGTCATACAATGGGACTGAACCGGGAACTATGTAGTTGGGATGCAAACTCCTTACCACAAAGCCATGCCTATCAGGGGAAAAAACAGTTTTGTCACATGAACAGGTTGTTGTTATAGTAACCCTGTATATTAAAGCAGAAAGCAAAATACCTCAAAGCAGCCAAATGAAGTAAAAAATAATAATTCGTTCGTTTGTTTGTTTCCCATTAAATCTCAAGATTCTACCTTTTTTTTTGGTCAACTCACTGCGACTTTATTTTTAAATAATTATAAAAGAAGGGCAGACAACTATTCAACTGGGCCCGAACGTAGTGTTATCGTCCAGCCGAAGAATTTAAATTAATATAAATTAAACAAAATATTATTACTTTTTTTTTTATTTAAGTGGAATACTTAGACAGTGAGATGAAAATAGTCCTGTTGATTTTGTTTTTTGATCAGAAGAGAATTAGAAAAGTCCTATCACAGTTTGACATGCAAAAAGGTCAAGGTTATGTTTTTTTTTCTTTTCCTTTGGGTTTTGTCTTTTAGTAAACGGATTATTTACTGAAATTATTGTTCAAGAGTAGGATCCCAAATATTGTGCAAAAAAAATTTTTTTTTTTCCCATTTGTTTTTTTTTTTATTTAATCTGCTTGACAATAGCACTGCAGTAGATGTTCTTTTACGTTCATGCTATCCAAGCATTTTAGGGGTCAAGTTAATTTGCAAATTAAACATTTAAACTGACATGCCTAAAGAAGTGTCAGCCCTATATCCGTCGTAATAGCTTGTAGCTTCTTCACTGTGGGTTTTTAAATGCTTCTTTAAATCCCCAGACTGAATGAAAGCTCTATCACACGCACTACACTTATACGGTCGGTATTTCGTATGACTTCTCATGTGGACGGTTAAAGAGCTAGATTCAGAAAATGTCTTCAAGCAATATTTGCAGTTGTAAGGTTTTTCCCCCGTATGAATTCTCATATGTTTTTTCAAGTCGCTCGACTGTACAAAGGCCTTGGGGCACAGGCTGCATTTGTAAGGTCTCTCCCCAGTATGGCTTCGCTGGTGGATCTTCAATGAACCAGATTCAGTAAAAGCTTTTTGGCAAATCTCACATTTATAGGGGCGATCGCCGGTGTGATATCTCATATGTTTGTTCAAGTCACTGGGACGCATATAGACTTTCTCACAAAAATCACAGTTGTACGGTTTACCTCCAAGATGGGTCTTTGTGTGAACAGCAAGGTTAGACAGCTGCGAAAACGATTTTTCACAGTATTCACAGGAATATTGTTGAGTGTTATCAGAATTAACAGGGTTGCAAGCAACCCCTTGGTGGTACATAATATGTGCAGACAGATCGTTTTCTGTAGGGAACTTCTCGTTACACATTTTACACGAATAGGTTTGCGTCTCTGACTGGTTGAAATTAGGCAGAGCTGTGGTTTCGGTTAAAGAACTCCTTGAAATAATCTTCGTGCATTCAATACGAGGAGACTCATTGACTGGCATCGAATTCTGCACCTGTTGCAACCCCAAATATTCGTTGAGTGTATATTGGTCGTTAATTCTGTGTGTCTTTTTGTGCTTGTTAAGATCACTTGATTGAATAAAAGCCCTCGTACAGATAGGACACACGTAAGGCCTCTCACCAGTATGACGGCGTAAATGTACATTTAAGGTTCCAGATTCAGTAAATTTTCTATCACAATAGCTACAGGCAAATGGTTTCTCCCCAGTATGTGTACGGATGTGTTTTAGGAGATCTCCAGTCCTAAAGAATGTTTTAGGACAGAAGTCACATGTAAAGGGCTTTTTTTCTACGTGAGTCTTTGTGTGCACTGCAAGGTTAGCAAGATGGGCGAAGGACTTGTCACAAAAGTCACATTTGTGTATTTTATTTTCACTGTGAGTATGGCTATGGACATCAAGTTGGGTCAGTGTTTTAAACTTCTGGCTGCAGTATATACATTGAAATGTGGGTTCATTTAAATGCAATTTAGAATGATGCGATAATGAACTGGACTCGGAGAAGTGTCTATCACAGTAGTAGCACTTGTATGGCTTCTCGCCTGTATGAATGCGAGTGTGCTTCTTCAGGTCACTCGACTGAATGAAAGCTTTTGTGCAGTATGTACATTTAAACGGCCTGTCTCCGGTGTGAGTGCGTGTGTGCACGGTGAGAGTCCCAGATTCTGTAAATGCTTTGTCACAGAAGGTGCACTTAAAAGGTTTAACTCCTGTATGAGACCGTTCATGTTTAGTCAGGTCTCCTAACTTGAGAAACCCTTTTGAACAGTAATTGCATCGGTAAGGTCTGCAACTAACATAAAGCAGATGGTGTGACCGCAACTGACTCTTCAGGTTAAACTCTTCGTGACAAAAATCACAACTGATCGTCTTCTCTAGTTTTTGGTCAGGTTCTTTCATTGCACCTTCAGTCTCTTGATTATGCTCAATTTTGGCCCCTATGTCACTGGAATTGGTCTCATTTCTGCAATGAGGAGTTTTCTTCCTTTTTTTAGATTTCTGAGACTTTTTAGTTGGCATCGGTGTAGAGATTTCCAACACAACACACTTGAATACAGCTGCTTCTGTTCACAGCCAGTCTTCTTTCTCCCTTCAAAATAAATTAGTTTCAAAAATTAAATATTTCACATATTATGAATTTATTTTCAGAAAGTAAATATTTCAAACCTATGGGGGGAGGGATAAACAACAAAATTATTTGTTTTGCAAAAGAAGCAACAAAACTATTTCCTTATTAAAGCAAACAAAATGTTACAATTTTCTTTTTTTTTCACATTTAATCCTTGTGTTGAGCCGCAGTGAATTGCTACGGAGGTCTTGGATTGGTTTGTGCTACCATCTCTGACAATAATGCCGGGGTCTTCTTAAATAAATGTTGTCTGGCTCAATTTACCTTGTCTGGAACTGGTATCACAGAATCAAAGAACCTTAATGATGGGGGAAAGAGTCAGTTTGGCAAAAGAGACTGATAAAATAAGTACTTGGCTTACAAAAAATAAGTCTAGGGGCCAATCTGTTCGACTAAAAGCAGTGCTCCAGCATGGCCGCAGGCAAATGACTAAAACATTAAGAAAATAAACCACAGAAAACAGCAAGACCTGCAGTATCCTAAAATGCTTCTATATGCAGTGATGATGTCAGCAGATTCTATAACTGTGTGTGTGTGTGTCATTATATACAAGTGATTCTGAGCTTATTTATTCAGTATGGCCAGAGCAAGTTTAATGACGGACTTTGTTTTCCCGGGTTATAATCAGAGATGAGATTGAGCTCAAAACAATAAACTATGGGTTAGGTATTCACACCTAAATAAACTGACCCATCAGGGGTTTAAAATGTTGTGGTGCCAAGCCTACCTGGATTGAGTTATTGTATTTCCACTTACCAAGAACATTCTAGAGATGCCACTCTCAGAAGTCAAGTTGGTCCTTCTATAATATTAATATCGGCAAGATTTTGTGAAAGTAACAAAACTGTAGCATTATGCTGAATTCCTTAAATGGTAACTTCTCCTCAGACAGGATTGTGTATCAATTTAGGTAAGAATCTGCAACCGAAAAAAAAAAACATAATATTAACTTCAAAGCAGCTTAGGTTGAAGGTTGTCTGGGGGGACACAGTTATCCTTAGGTAAGAGACCTGTTCCAAATTCTTAAAATTGAATGAAAACCAGCAAAGATACCCAAGGACCAGGCAGTGGTATTCAACTCGGCAAACGGTCAAATCGAACACCCAGCAACAGGAATTGTTCCTTGTACAGAATCCCAGTTTCCATACACCAAAAATTAATTTAAAATAGGTGCAGTTGTGTGGATATGTAGATATGGTGTTGTAACCGCGTGGATTCAGGCTCCATCCGACTGCGTAGTATCTTAGGCAAGCATCTTCCACTACAGCCTCTCAAATTGACCCAAAGTCTTCTGAGTGAAATTAATTGATGGAAACAATGCGAAAGTAAATCATATAGGCATAGGAATGGCTGTGTGGTAAGTAGTTTGCTTACCAATCACATGGATCTGGGTTCAATCTAACTGCATGGAACATTGAGCAAGAATATTCTACTATAGCCTAAGGCCAACTAAAGCCTTTTGAGTGGATTTGGTAGATGGAAATTGGAAGAAGCCTGTTGTGTATATATATGTTTGTGTGGCTGTATGTTCCCCCAGTATCGCTTGACAACTGATGCTGGTGTGTTTACGTACCTATCACTTAGCGATTCGACAAAAGTGAACAATAAAATAAGTACTAGGCTTACAAAGAATAAGTTCTGGGGTCGATTTGTTCACTTAAAGGCGGTGTTCCCGTATGGCCACAGTCAAAGGACTAAAACATGTAAAAGAATATCTATCATCATCATTTAGCGTCCGTTGTCCATGCAAGCATGGGTTAGACGTTTTCGACTGGGGTCAGCAGGCTCTGTGGCCGCAGCCAACCCGTCTGGTTTGGCATGGTTTTTCTACAGCTGGATGCCCTTCCTAACGCCAACCACTCCAAGAGTGGTATGTTTATGAATATTCACATTCCAAATATCTTTGCATGGCATTGTCTGTGCAAAATGGTGATGACATTGCTTACACTCTTTATAAACAATACAATGTAACTCTGCACCATTTGTGACAGCCAGAAATCACTAGCCTAAAAAAATATAAGATGGTGGAAGGGACCTACGAGAGGGAGGTGGGAGCATCCAGCGGGAATATACTGCCTCAACAAGTCTTCATTCAACTCCTGCCAGTATGGAACATCCAACGAAACATGAATTTATTAAATAATTAGGTCTTCAATTTCACTTTAATGAGAATCAAATCTTCACAAAAATTCCAAGTGATCCATGACTGTTTAAGTTTTGTATGTTGGTGTTTGGAAGGGCATCCAGCTGTAGAAACACTGCCAGACCAGACTGGAATCTGGTGCAGCCACTGGTTCTCCAGGCCTCAGTCAAACTGTCCAACCCATGCCAGCATGGAAAACAGATGTTAAGCGATGATGATGTCCCTCGTTAACATTCAGACATGAAATTTTTATTTCTTTGGGGTCAAGACCCAAATATCAAGTGGCTGGCAAGTAAACTTCCTAACCACATAGGTGACCTGCAAGTGGCAGGTGTGGTTATTTGACAATCAAGCAGATATAGACTAGCAAAACCAGAACATATACTAATGATTCCATAGTTAATAACCTGTCAATTTCACTGCCTCTCAGAGACAATGACAGGAGACTGAGATCTCTGGAGGAGATCGCAACCATGTTAAGAGGAAGAAAAAGCGACAGAATGTCTAGCGATTATGGGTCTTTCGGTTACATCCCTTTGGCCTTGAGTTCAAGAAAATAATGCTAAGACTGACCTTGCCATTTATTCTATTGCATTTGTAAACAATTAGTGAAGTATTGAGGGAACATAAGTGAACAGTAAGTGGTACAGTTGGTGGAACACCAGAGGTCAAATCTGCCTGTCATAACCTTAGTGGTTTAAACCAAAATCATAGCAATGGCCAGTGCTCCTGTGCAGTGTTACGTAAAAGTCACCATCCAAACGCGACTGATCTATTGAATACCCTTGCCGCATTGGCAAACGGATTTGCTTGAGAAGACCTATTGAGTCAAGTAAACCTGAAACGATAGCTTGGCAGGTGTAGCACAAGAAAAGTGCCATCCAAGCATGATTGATACTCGGCCAAGGTAACTGGCCTTTGTGCTTGTGGCATGTAAAAAGTACTATTCGAGTGTGGCCAATGTTTGCAGCCCCTGACTGGCTCCTGTGCCAACGGCACATAAAAAGCACCCACTACATTCGGAGTGGTTGGCATAAGGAAAGGGCATCCAGCTGTAGAAACTCTGCCAGACCAGACTGGAGCCTGGTGCAGCCACTGGCTCACCAGACCCCAATCCATACCAGCATGGAAAACAGACATTAAGCGATGGTGATGATGATGTAGAATCAAACAAGGTCAAGGGATAACTCGATCGACTGCTTTTTTATCTTTTATTCATTTCAGCCATTGGACTGTGGCCATACTAGGGCACTGGCCTGAAGGTTTGCGTCAAACAAATAAACCTCAGTACATATTCTATTCGTCGTTATTTTTTGCTGAACCAAGCTACGGGAATGTAAACAAACCAACACTTGTCAAATGGGGAGAGGAGACAAACACATAAACACACTGGCTTGCACACAGTTTCTGTACACCAAATTTACTCAAAAGGCATTGACCAGCCCAGGGTTGTAGGAGAGAGAGAGGTGCACATTTTTTTTTAAAAGTTCTGCACAGTGGAACTCTACTTAAAACCACATGGCTGCAAAGCAAAACTCTTAACAAAATAAATCAATTAAACACTATGGATACATAATAGGGTCACAAGTTGCTAGGCAAGGAAATCTTTCTGAATGTGCAGACTTCCTATGAAACGAGGACCTTTAGGGTAGCTGTAGATTAACATTTCAGTTTGAATTTTACATTTAAAAGCCAATCAAATTCATTTGAGGCAAATTACCTTGGCTTCCATTCCCAACTTTTGTGATTTATAAAAGGAAAGCTTTATATTACTCAGAGCATATTAAACACAGAATAATTAAAAGCCTGAAATCAAGGAAGGATGTTTAGGACAAAGCTATGAAAAAGCTTTACACAGGAAAAGGGTTTTTTTTTTCTTTTATTCTTTTACTTGTTTCAGTCATTTGACTGTGGCCAAGCTGGAGCACCACCTTTAGTCGAACACATCGACCCCAGAACTTATTCTTTGTAAGCCCAGTACTTATTCTATCGGTCTCTTTTGCCGAACCGCTAAGTGACGGGGACACAAACACACCAGCACCGGTTGTCAAGCGATGTTGGGGGGACAAACACAGACACAGAAACACACATTAAGAATATATATATACATATATACGACAGGTTTCTTCCAGTTTCCGTCTACCAAATCCACTCACAAGGCTTTGGTCGGCCCGAGGCTATAGTAGAAGACACTTGCCCAAGGTGCCGTGCAGTGGGACTGAACCCGGGACCACGTGGCTGGTAGTCAAACTACTTACCACACGACCACGCCAATTTAACTTTAAAATGTCCTGAAATAGGTTAGTAACACATCTTTATTTTTTAAATTCCACAATCGATATTCAGATATTCTAATACTTAGTGTATTAAGAGTTTTTGTTTTATTTTGTTTTGTCTTTTTTTTTTCATTTATCACCAATAAACTAAAATGTTAATCAAATTAAATTAATCTTTCGCAAAAAGACTTTAATCACATAAACAACAATTTTGACTTTTATAGAATGGATCTGTTGACAAGATTAAACGACAATGAAATTTTCAAACGAAACAGGAAGGATGTTTTGATACAAAAGAAGCAAGAAGAATATTGGTAATTGGCAGCGAATCCAACAAAAAAGATGTTCCTAGGAGTCAATAATTGGTTTCTTGGGTTTTGCAGGGTCGAGAAGTTTGGGGATTATGTTTTGACAAGTGACAGTTGAAGAGACAGATGGAAATACAGGGTGACAGACAGAATTGATAAGGAACGGAAAGATTGAAAAAAAAAGGCAGACTTTCTCCAGGAAGGAAAAGGCAATGTTCTTGGAATGTGAAATGGAGTCTCCATACTGATGATGACAGGACAAGCTTGTGTGTGTGCGTGTGTACGTTTCTCCCTATGTCGACAACTTATTAATTAATATATCAGGCCATCCCATAAGCCCTGTCCGACTTTTGAATAAAGAAAACAAGTGACCAAAATGTATTTAAACAAAATTTAATCATCAGTGTCCATTCCCTGATTTTCTATGACTTCCTTCCATCTATCTATAAGCTGGTTAATCTCATGTATTTTGGAAGGAATAACCCAGCATTGACATACTCCCTCCATAATACTAATCTCAAGAAGTCTTCCTGTGAACGTGATTTAGGCATTACTGTTGACAACACTTTGCATTGGTCAAAGCACATTGCTAAAATTGCCAAGCGGGCCGAAGGTGTCTTGGCATCACTTAGTAAGACTTTTGTCAGCCGCTCTCCAGCTGTCTACTTAAAACTATATATAGCTATGGTACGACCCCATCTGGAATTTGCCTGGGATATTAATCTTCT
>JACXVO010039932.1:10092-28861 GCA_015501135.1 Hapalochlaena maculosa
AAAAAAAAACAGAAATGTTTTCAGGACATATATCTACATTAAGATTTAAATATATATAATAAAAACCAAATATAAACTTACAATAAGAAAATATTAGTAAAATGTAGAAACAAAATCTCTTGCTTGGAACATTATTGCTTTTATACATTTTGTAATTATATTATTTATTTCTAGACTTCTTAAACTTATCTTAAATATAGTAAAAGAGTTGTCATTCATATATGTTTTTATCTGCTTATAAGTTTTGAAATCTGTGCTAATCTGTAAATCTATTATACTTTAAATTTTTTCCCTAAATGTCTTCACTTAGTTACAGAGTATGTTATTTTATTTCATTTAATTAGGCAAGTTTCTTTACAATAAGTTATTAGGCTTTAAATTTTATAGCTTTACTTTACATTTATGCTTGTATAAGACTTATATAAATAATTTTACATGGTTAAGTTAAGTAACCCTTATAATTTACATCAAACATTTCAGACATTTTAGCTGTTGTTAACCTTTTACTTTTTTTCTATCTGGAGAATTTTTTAAAGCCATAGCAGGCTGCAGTTTCTGTAGAATTGTTTCCCCTGTCACTACTCTAGGTGACATGATACATCTACAAGCTGCTAAAGGTTAAACATTATTTACACACTATCATTTATAGCCTAATGTGCTTTGAGTTTCATCCTCCCACTTCCACTCCCCACTAAAAGAATTATTTCATATTCTCTTGATCCTCTTTATTTTTGATATTGGAAAAAAGATTGTTCATAAATGATTTATGTTATCTGTATTGCTGTTGATAATTTATTCATTCTTACCTGCATCAATAATTTTCTGCCCAGTCTTCAATATTTCAAGCATTTTAAAATGTGTCTTCAATGATGTCAAAGTTTAATAATACCATTGAAAAAGTAGTACATATTTTTACTTATTCAATTTTATTAATCAATAATAATGCAAATTGAGTTGATATAACATAATTTTGGTATTACCATCTCATACACACACATTTGTTTTTGCTGGAATAAATCAATTTTTAACAAAATGCTATTTAGAATTCTTGTGTATCATATATAAATAATACAGATTTATAACAATATGCATTACTTATGCAATATGTTTTCAAATAGCAATAATTTGCATTGGACACCTGTACAAAAATTTATTCTAAAAGTAAATATAAACAACTGATTTTCTTGAAATCTATACTACTGTCATTTAGCAGTTTTTTTTAATCAATTTTCCATTTCAGAATAGATTGAAAGAATCGGTTATACAGCATAACACCAATCCTTTTGATAATTTATCTTATTCACGAGGATCAACATCCTCTGACTTACTTTGTTTTATTACTTAGATCACTTTTGAATGTAACATTTATTTTCCATTTGCATTGAATGTTCACATCAGTACAGTCATTTCTCTTACATTTGTTAAACTAATACTGTGGGATGTTGTTTTGATTGATTTACACTTTTTTCTTGTAAGATAATATTATTTTCAACTCAAGGCACAAAGCCTGAAATGTTGGGAAGTAGGGGCAGTCAATTAGATCGATGCCAGTTCATAACTGCTACCTAATTTATCAACACTGGAAAGATGAAAAGCAAAGTCGACCTTCAATGAAATCTGAACTTAGAATCTATAGACAGACGAAATACCACTAAGCATTTTGCCCAGCATGCTAACATTTCTGCTAGCTTGCCACCTTCCTTTAAGATAAGGCTGTGAATCTAATGTATAAGACTTGATTCACATCTTTCCATAGCCTTCATAGGGTCTTTAGATTCTAAGTATGTAGTTCATGACCATGTATTACCACTCTTATTTGTATGCTTCAAAAATCTGCCATTCATATGAGGAAGAAAACCTTTGTTGCTGACAGTTTAATAACTAAGTAAACTCTTTCCACTACCTTCCCTTTGTATGTGGTATGCATTTATTAGATTTTCTTTCAATATTGTGATTGGTTGTATCACCTTCATAAAATAAACTACTTACTACATATTAGCTGTGAAATTCATTCCATAAGTGATACAACTTCTAATTAGATTTAAGCATCCATCATTACTTAAGTATGTACTGTTTATAGTTCTGTGTGAGATCTTATTTCAGTTTTTGTGAATCCATTGCTTGCACTAAGTACACAACATTTTGACTCCACCTAGTTCTTTCCTACTTTGCAAGAGAGACCAATTACAAGATGGCATTGGGATGTTAAACTATCTGTTATTAATTAGATCTTTGCTGTATCAACTTTTAAATTCTTCTCCTGTCATTTGGGCTTTGAACTTTTTCTGTTGCCTTTTGGCAGATTTCTGCAATGAAAATCAAGTCATTAGCATATATAACTTTCCATTTCTAATCTACAATTATATTGCTTCAGGAACTGTAATGAATAATTGGAAGCTGTAAACAGAGACTTGGTTAATATCTGAATGTATTTTGAAATTCGTCAATGAAATCTCTAAATTTAGTGTTATTTCTGATCTTATGTCTACCTTCATTTATAACTTTAATAATTCTTACAAGATATTCATTTCTCCCCAGTTTTTTCTATGTTCACCAAAACTATAGAGCTGAAGACCCTGCTTGTAGCCCATTTCAAATTGACAAATGCAAAAAGATGTTTGTTCTTTAATATCTTTTCTTGTTGCTTTTATGAGAAATATTATTTTTGGTGTCCATATGATGTGCTAATTTTGTTTCGACTTCCTTTATTGAGACAATAACAATGGCTCTGTTGAGTGTATTTTCTCATAAGGCAATTCATGACAATAAAAATGTAAAAATGATTGAAAATGATATCTTCATGCTCTTTCTTGAATAATTAGTATTGTAAATATATACCTGATATTTTCAATAGTTTGGCATCTATCTCAGATTACTTTTACTTTTCCTGTCTTCATCCATATTACTGCCTTCTGAGCTTTACTGAAATTAATATTACTTATTAAAATCCCTGCTGGCCAATTTTCAGTAGAATTTCACTACCTCATTGATATTTCTGGCAGGGACATGCTTGTGTGTTTAAAAGGTTTGCTTATCAGCCACTGAGTAACATCATATGCAAGTGTCTTCAATAGCCTGTGTCTTCCAATGCCTTGTGAATGAAATTGTTAGACGAAAATTCCCTGTAGAAATGTGTGTATTTGAATGTGTATGTTTGTGTCTTCCCACCTGTGTCTTGGCATTGTTTATATCAACTGTAAAATGTATTCAGCTGTTGAAGAGTGTGTCATGTGTATGATCAGAGAATAAATAACTGACTGACTTATACTGAAATCATGCCAGCATGGGAAAAGTGGGTGTAAAAATGATGAGAATGTCTTCTTTGCCTCTAGTGAGTCTAACTAAAAACAACTTTTCTTGCTCAAAATTCACATACATTTGCTATGGTTATATCATTCCAGTTAATTTGCCAGACATAACTGTGATTCTAGCAAAGCTGACAGCAAACCTAAAACTTGTAAATACGAAAGAGAGAAAGCTGTTACTGACGCTAGTCTAATTTCTCATTTAATATCACATATATTTTGCACTGTAGTAAGTAATGCAATGATGCATTTATAAATGTGTTCCTATGTAAATTGTGAATTATAATCTAATAATTCTGGCTTTTACTTATGTAAGAAAAAAATTGATTATTTAGTTTGGAAAAATTATTTTAACATACGTTAAAAGTAGCATAAATTTTTTGTTACGCCATATTGATTTATACATTCAAAAGACTGAAAATCACTCTAGAAAGTAAAAAAATCAGTTTGGATAAAATATGTAACACATTTATGCAAAATAAGTGAGACAAGAGAACCTTAAATGCTCAAATAACCTCAAATAGCAACTGAATTGCCTTCAAACCACGCTCATTCTTCAAAAGGGAGGATACAAGTATTGTGGAGTCACAAATATGAAAAAAGATGAACTGCTAATGGTAGGAACACCTTTGATCATAAGTCTTTTTAGTTAAAATCCATATGGAGCTAAACCATAAACAGGATAATTTATAAAGTTATATTCAGTATACTTCCTAATATAGAAGGTACTTGTTAATTTGATCCTTAGTTTTATTTCAATGTATTCTTGCTTCTTTTGAAATTCCTCACAAAAAGATTTGAACTAAAGATCCTCATCCACTTTGTGATTTCACATCTACTTTTATCAATCATAAGAACAGCAAATATATTATAACTAAAGATAGCTTTATGTGCTTATTGCAGTTATTAAATGCTTAAGCCTTATAGAGATATATGAAAATTATATTGTACATAACCCTATGAGGCCTCTGGGACATGATGCTGCAGTAGTCATCCCCCGTACCCCAAAATAGCTCTGGTTACCATGTCAAAATATTAAGTACTTACATACTGACAATAAATAAAAACTTTTGCACAATTTTATGGATAACTGAACTCACACATGTATTCTAGCATTATCTATATGTGATTATAAAAAATATTTTGATATCTTTTTAATTATCAGGAATATTTGTTAAATTTTCAGGTTCTCAGTTGAGTTTGGATTAGAAACGATTATGGGACCGAAAACTTCAAAAATATCTTTTGGTTCGAAAAGATCAAGAAGAAAATTTGGTAATTAGTTTATCTATTGATTCTTTGAATTTACTCTCATTAGCAACAGACTATAATTCTTCACAAAATGCATACCTGCATAATATAATTTGACAGAATTACATTTGTATTGTCTAACAAGTAAAAATATAGCATACCGTTTTGAAATTTCCTTCTGTACATTTTCTGTTGGAAAACCTTTGTTGATATTTATTTATTTTCACACATATACTTGGCGCCTTAATGATTAATTTATCAGTATTTCAATCTCTTTATTGAGGTAATCAGGAAAATTGCAAAAATTCAATCTACATATGTTCAATCCAATATTTTTAACATATATATAGGATATGAAATTGTCATGGCAGAAAGATTAAATTTACCACAATTTGATTATTAACCTGAAATTTTACAGATGTAAACCAAAGAACTGAATAAATGAATATTTTACTGTTTTATAAAAATTCACAATGACATTATTAAACATATTAATAAAAAGAATAAACCTTTATTTGAAGAGATTGCAATATAACAAAGCAGTGTTCTTACTTATGACTTGTATTTGAATTTCCTTCCATACATCTTTGGATAGTAACTTGGCATTTACTGACTTTCTTTAAACCCTGATTATAAAAATAAAGACAAATAGGGCAATATACAACAAAAGGATAATCAAATTAACCTTCATTGATTTATGATTATGCAAATCTCTGTTCAAGTCAAAATAATTAAACCATTTGTATATGTTTGCAAGAACATTTGTTCTGATAACTATGCAAATGTTTGTTAAAATCCACAAAATATGATATAGCCCTTATAGAGGATAAATAAAAATGGGAAAAGAAACAGAAGACAAAATGTAAAACATTGTGATCTTTTCTTGCATATTAATAAAGGTTAGTAAAAAGACCTAGTTGAATAAGCTCTGGTGAATTAACATTCACTTATAATTTAATTTTTAAATCTACTAGCAACTGCCATTTCAAATCAAATCAAATGAAATCAAAGTGTATTGGTGCAAAAAAGTTACAAACTCAGAGCCATGTACAAAAATGTTCTGTGAAAAGGCTTGGACTAGTAACCTGTTTTATGTTGTTTAACTATGTACATGTAATTGAGTTTGATTATTACACTATGATACCTAAAAGGATTGAAATTTCGATGTAGTCAGTCAGTCCTTTTGTCACTAATGAGATTGATGACCAAAGAATATTAGAAATATGAAGGTAAAGAGGGATTATAAAAAACGTGGAGTGGGTGTGGAAAACAAAATGCATTAAAGACCACAACAGGATGAGGAAGAAAGATGGGATGAATCAGCCAAAGGTTAGAGAAGTAGAAATTTTTTATGGTAGCGACAAAAGGAGAGAGAAGTGACTGTACATCTGTGAGCTAATGGTTGAAGTGTGTTAGTAGTTCTTATTAGTCCATCAAATTAATTTCTTTAGAATGCAGTCTAAAATGTTAGTGCATTTGATTTATAAGGCTTAACAATGAAAAGGCCAAATGTGTGATGGCTAAAAAGCTTGAAAGACTGTAAGAAAATTTGGTCATTTGAAATATTTTTTTAGAGAAAAATGAACATAAGAAAAGTAATTTTTTATTTACCTAAAATGAAGTGAAAGTGTATTGGAAATATATGATGCTGTAGAAATATATAGAATAATTTATTTATCAAATGTTTCCATTCTTAAACTCTCTTATTAAATATTTTCATTCTTTGCCTATCAATAGAAACATAAACAAATGAAGCAAGTTTGAATTTTGATTGTTGGAATTAGCCTCGTGCATTTATTTATATTCCTTTTCCTTCATCCTCTTATTACTTAATACCAATATACAAACTTCCACCATATCCTTTCTTTTAGGTAATCTGATTTTTTGATCATTTGATTTGGACGTGTCATATTTGTACTTCTAACAGCTAGCCTTATAATTAGCTCCCAACACTATTGTACATAGTAGAGGCACTGAGCCTCAAATGTAAGCAGAAATATATACTGGCTCTAAAAAGGAGTCTTACATTTTAAGATGATAACAATTAGTCTAGTTTATGGGATTAGAAAGATTGTCCATTTAAGAATGGGATACACTGGCATATTTCTGATCATTGGAAAAGACACTTAGAGAGGAAAAGAAATTATAGAGTTTAACAATGATAGAAATTATATCTAGAACATACATGTGTATGACTGAAGGGATGTCATTACCACCAGGCAGTATCTGGGTTTGAATAATCCAGGAAATTCATGCACTTGGTGATTGTTTGCTTGAAATCATGAGACTGTTAGTATGAAAAAGGAATATTCTGGTAGGGGTTTTGTTGAGTACATGGTATGTAGAAATCGAGTTGAAATGAGAAGCAAAGGATTTCATTAAATGAAATTGCATTTGGATAACAATTTTGTCATTGCAATAAAATCAGTCATGATGCCAATAAAATCTTGCCAGTATATTGTATGACATTATCTGTTTATGACAGATTCAATATAAGTGAAGGAGCTGATTGCCATTAGTGTCTGGAATATTTGAGGACTGATTGTAAATTAGTCAATATCATATTCCGTGTGTGTTATTGTTTAGCTCCAGGTTAATCTCAATCAAGCAAACCACTTATCAAAGGTATTTCAACTCTGACTGTACAGTTCAGTACTGTGTATCTTGGAGGATATTATCTGCTGCATCTTCTTTAAGATAGTAAGATGTAGGAGGTTTGTCAGTTATTTCTATGAGATCAAGTGACCAAGTCGAAACTTTCTCATCTCAGTGTGGTTGTATTTCCAGATAGTAACAATTAAGCCAGTCAGCAGAAACAAAATACCTTATATTTTATTGAATGCATAATTTTGTACTACAGGAGTAGCACTTCCAATAAGTAATGTTATTATTTTGCATTGGAATTTGGTGAATAAAGAGCCCCTTAATAACCTGAAATAAAATATTCCCTCTGTTGTTTTCCATCTGAAGCTGCCAGTACTAAGAGTAGTCTGAACTGAAGAAGTGGAAAAAATTTGTACTCCACTTGTGCTACTTCAGATATTGAAGATCTGATGTTTTACCTGTACTATGAATTGTTTAGATAACATTATCTTCAATGCTTATCACACCAACTAAATGATTTTATTGTTGTAGCTTGATGGTTAAATGACTACTGTATTTTGAAATTTCTAGGGTTTTCTAGTGCCTATCATCAAAACAAATCCACTTGTGACCATTCATCCTATCTTTTAATTTTTTAAGCAGTCAAACATAGAGGGGACAGACGAGGGGGGGGTCTGTCGATTAGATCAACCTCAGTATTCAACTGGTACTTAATTTATTGACCCCGAAAGAGTGAAAGGTAAAGTCAACCTCAGTGGAATTTGAACTCAGAACATCAAGACAGATGAAATACTGCAAAGCATTTCTCCTGGTGTGCTAACGTTTCTACCAGCTCACTGCCTTCATTCGTCTTATTTTAATTATCTAGAACTACATTATTCGGTGTGTCCCATTTTTAAAGATGGTAGACTGTAATTTGAAGGTAATTTATCTGCTATTGATAGAATGATAATGATTTATACAAGGTGTCCGGAAAATTTTGTCTAATTTTGGTAAAAATAAGTAACTCATTGACTCAATTTTTATCATTGAAATGGTTGTATTTGTAAAATTGGAATGTAAAAAGAACAGATACTCTATAATTTTAGTCAGTTGTAATTCAATTCAAATTGTTCCCCTTCATAAAAAATAATCAATTTTATGTAGAATTGAGCAAAATTAAATGTTTTTATTTAGCTATATTGATTAGTTTGTTAGTTTTAATAAAATTTGGTGAAATTTTCTAGATAGCTCGATGCAACATGTATATAGGTGCTTGAGATATAAAATATATGTATATAATGTTTTATGTAAATATAGTATTACATTGTACATTCACATATGTACATTATTGAAAAAGGAAAAAATTTAATCATTATGTATTTCATTCAAAAGATGTACAAATGACCAATAAATCATCAGCTTATTGTTGCAACAACACAATGTAACACAAAACAGATTAGTGATCTATTCAGGCTTTTACACTGATATATCATCAAATATCAAATATCAAGTCGTCATTAGAAGAGTTTCTTCTATAGAAACTATGACTATTTCTAGGTAATACAAAATTGTAAACTGGTCATTGCTGTCTTGAAAGAGCCAAGTAAGAAATGAAAGAATGCATATCGACACATCATAATTGTATTCTCTATTATATAACAATAGGCAAATTGATGAACTAAACTAGTGAATTTTGTACTGAAAGGTGAAAATAAAATTTGTCTAAGTCTCTACAAGATGGATTGTAGGAAAATAATGCTCAGTGAACAATACCCATTAGATTTTACTTAAAACGATTATAGAACATCTTATAAGTTATTATAGTAAACAAGTAATTGAAAATTCTAGGAATGATGTATTCTATTCCTCTTTGTATTAATGTTTCTTTTTGTTTGAACACAAATATATTAAAATCTTTATAACAGTTTAACAAAGTGGAAGTAATAAATTTTGTGTCACATTCTGATTCATTGATTGATTATATTTGTGTTATGATGTTTTGGTGCTAAAGTTTGTGAAATATACCTGACGACTTTAGATCTCAAACAGCAAGGTAACAAATGCATCTCTGAGACATACTGAAATAAATATTTTGAAATTTTTTTAGATAAGAATTGTCTCAACACATGAACTCCTATCAAATTACTTCCAAAATGAGTGAAAAAGAATTCCTCATATTTGTTTATATTTCCCCATACACTTGACTGAAAATACATAATCACAGACGAATATGTATATATCAATATGCTTATATTGTCTAAACAACAGTTACTGAAATCATTCAGTTACATAATGATAATTACATGATACTATATTTAATGTGGTGAGCTGAAAATACATTGAAATTATAACTGTAATTAAGGGGGAAAATTGTTAAGGCTAAGGAAATTTCTCTCAAAGGGTACAAGAGGAAAATAAATATTAATGAAGTTACGTAAGAATGAAGTAGGGAGAAAGTAGCTCTTTTGTGAGTATAGTAACAAAATTATTACTGAATACAAATTTAAAACTCAAGTTGTGACTGCATCTGAAAAAGAGGTTTACATTTACAAAATATCAAACTTTTATGCAACAATGACATAGGTTACTTTTCTTACATCAATATACATAGATTTTTCATAAACAAAATGTATCTAGATTATAACATTATATTTGGAATATTATTTTTGATTTCTGTGAAAATCTAAATTAGGTGTTTTTACTAATTCCATAAATATGTATAATATGAGGTAACAAGAAAATCCCATAGTTACTTATCATACCAGAAACAGGATCCTAATCTCTCATTACATCTTAACATCTGAAAAATAAAGAAAACATATTAAATATTCTTTTATTCATTTATACATTTCAGTACTAAAGCTGAGGCCATGCTGGAGACACCACCATTGTAATCACCTTTTAATTGGCCAATTCTATGGGTTTGGTTTCTTCCCTCTTTTGAGTTACCTACCTTGATATTGGTTTGTCTGGGACTTGGATCGTAAGTGGTCAAGTTGTTTCCTGAAAATATCTACTCCCACTCCATAGAAGTCCTTCAGATGTTTTAGCAAGGAGTTAAATGGCTGTGGGCTCTTGAATCCCAAGCTATTGCAGTACATAGTTCTCACCTTAGATGAGACAGCTGGGACTTTTTGAACAGTGCAGTGAAGTCCATTTCGAGGTCCGGTATAACTCTCTCCCATCTCCACTCCAGGGTGTAGCATCATAACTATATCAGTCTCTCCCTGTAGTTCATCTGTTTCGTGTATGCAATCTTCTTCATATGGTATCTCTGAACTGCCTGAAGTTTCACTATTAATCCTACAGTGTAAGGTGACCATAGTTGAGAGCAGTGGTCCAGATGGCTGAGGACAAATGTGTCCTTCATAGAGCCAGCATAGTTTCCTAGTCACTTGTTCTGAAAATTTTCAAAATCCATCTGGTATACTGCCACCATCTTGATGACATACATGTGAAATGAGGCATCATTGCTCATATCAATCCCAAGATCATGCACCATATGGATTTCTGCTTCTTTTGGTTCAAAATATTGTTTAACTTTTTGGGAAGTCTCCCTGTTGTGAGGAAGCTCTGAAAGAGAATCAGAAATGGTCTAGCTAGAGGCCTTTTGCATATCTTTCAAAAGATTGTTGGAATCCATTGGGCCCTGTTGCTGAGTTTGAGCTCATCTCGTCAATGACTGATATTACATCAGCTTCCTCAATGTTAGTGCTATAAATAATGGTCATTTTGTTGTGTAGATCCGTGGAGCCATTGAATTCATCTGGCATAGCTATTTGCATGTGTCCAAGTAGAATGGCTAATGCACTCTTGTATTGCACATACAGTATTTCACTGATCCTCTGGGGATCTGCAGTTGGTGAGCCATTTTTGTCAAGTAGTGACTCCATTTAGTACTGTACTGATGCAACTTCTTTTGTATATTTAGAGAAGGCTTTAGAGTTTGTCTTAGTAGTTTTGACAGCTTTGGCCTCCTTTTCTGCGCTCTCCTTTTCATGGAAGCATTTGAGTTAATTTTTTGATCTTCTGCTACATTCGTTTGAGGTAGATTTTTTTATCTTTTAGTGGTCTGCTTAGACAATTTGAGATTTTTGCATGTCATCTCAGTTGAATCCTCCAATCCTTTGGTATTATATTTTCCTGCTGGCTTGGCATTCTCCCAGAAGCAAACTTACTGCAGATTTCCAACATGATTGTGATAAAGTTTTGTAGCTTTGTGTCAATGTCTTCTGTTGAGAGACTGACTGACTGACCAATTATGTTATATGATCTCTTTCTTGATTTCTGTCCAATCAGCTTTGTGAACGTTCAGACTGGATAGGAGTTGGGTCCTGCAAGTAGCCCGCTTGTCTGTAGTCTTCTGCAGACCATACATTGTTTGTTCTATTAAGTTATGTTTCAAGAAAATCGTTGGTGTCACTCCAACATTATGGATGAGCACATTGTTGGTTGTGAAACAGATCCAGGACATTTTCCCCCCTTGTTAGGTGAAGCATCATTTGCTCCATAATGAGCATATTAGTGAGATTTTGCATGCCTCAAGTCATGTGGTCCTCCAGACATTTGACACAAGAGAGGCTGAAATCCCCTAAAAGAAGTGTGTAGGTTATCATCCAGGCTGGTTAATACTTCTTTCGTTTCTTGGAGACTCTCTTTAAATGAATCCCCATAATTTGGAGCATCTGGTGGTTGGTACATAGTACATATCATTAGTTCCATCCGTTTAATGTGTACCAGAGTGTTACAGACTGACCACAGGTATGACATCTTCCCGGATGTACGCTGCCACTCCACCATGAATCCTTTCTCTCCTGCCAGTTTGAAATATAACATAACCTGATATGTATATCTCAGCATCTGATACGTCCACATTAGATTATGTTTCTGTTAATGACGCACGTATGGTTTGATTACATGCCACTAAATCTCTCAGGTACTGAATTTTACATTGTTGAAACGTTATGTGGTTCCTGATTTTCAGTAAGAATATTGGTGTGACATGTAGGGTGTTGGTAGTGGCCACTGGTCTGACATGTGCAAAAGGTGTCAGAACCTTTGCTGCTTAAGGCTGTTTAAGGCAACCTCAGAACTTTTGCTGTTTAAGGCAGTCACATGTACTTGGACATGTTCTTCATATTGGATGTCTGGTGAAACCAGGTCAGCTGCCTTACAACCTTCAGTGCGACTTCAACAAATGCCTGTTGTTCAGTAGCCACTATCAACACTGCACCAACAACTTCGTTCCTCCTAGGAAACTTTGCCTGAAGGAATATAAAACCTCAACAACAATGAAATTATGTAATAAAAAAGTAGGGAGAAAGTTGTCAGATCTTTTGTGAGTATAATGACAAATTTCTTACTAAAATATAAAACCCCAACAACAATGAGAGACGGGATGGTTACAGCTGGAATGCTTTCAATTGTAAGTCTAATCTATGGCTTTACAAAAACAATGTATATTAATTAATATTCATGCCTGTTACCAATAATGAATTTAAAATATGTACTCAAGATTCACTGAATATATTAAAGTAATAGAAGTAATAAGAATTTTATTATATATATATCTTATAAATGAAATTTATATAATTTGTAGTTAATCAATTTTATTTTTATTACAGATCTTTTATTAAAGTTACTAGCAATTATATACCAGCTTGTTCAAACGGATGCTTACAGAACTAAAAGGTATTTAACATTAAATATGTTTAACTATGTATGGTTGCTTACTAATTGCTCTCATAAGAAACAAATGTTGCCATAATTTACTGTAAATGAAGGTCAAGCCTATGTGGTTTTAAATATGTGAAATATGCATGGTGGATTGGCAAAACCAATAGGGCATCAAACAGAGTGCCTTGTAATATTTCAGTACTTTTGTTTTACTCTATGTTCAAATCTTGCCAAGGTATACCTTTGTTTTTTTATCTTCCTAGTGTTATTGAAATAAATACCAGGTATGTATTAGAATTGTGTAATTCCCTATATCCATCCTCTAAATCTGTCTATGTCTATGATAGAAATCAATACTTTGAATGTAGTATACAATGTGAAAGTACATTTCATAACCAGTTTCTATGATGCCTTGAAATTTTACAAGTATATGTGTCTTGAAAATAGTTTTGATATTAGTAGTCTCAATAAAATCTGCATCTATAAAAATTCTTTTTTGCTATAGCTATTTAATTCCATATGAAAAGAAACAATATATTTGATAGTAGGCCAATGTTTATTGATTTAGATAATACTTACATCAATCATCATCATCATAATCATCGTTATCCTCATCATCATCATTATCATCATAATCATCGTTATCCTCCTCCTCATCATCATCATCATCATTATCCTCCTCCTTCTCCTCATCACCCCCCATCATTATCATCATCATCTAATGTCTGTTTTCGATGCTGACATGGAATAGCCTGGATAGTTTGACAGGAGCTGATTAGCTGAAGGGCTGTTCAGGGTCAATATCACTTTTGGTATGGTTTCTACTGCTAGATACCCTTCTTAATGCCAACTACTTTACAAAGTGTACTAGGTATGTTTATACAGCACCAACACAGGTGTTTTTTATGTGGCACTTGCACTTGCACTTATAAACCCACGAGATTAGGGATGCATTAACAGAGAGGGTTGCAAGTATAAGCCTGTATGCAAGGGTAATCATGCTTTCACTTTGCTTGATATGTCTTTTTAAGCACAGAAAACTCAGTCTTCTGTCATCCCCTCTGTGAGTCTCACTTCCTAACCACTTTGTCCCATGTCTTCTTGAGTCTACTTCTATAGTTTGAGATTATCACCTCAGGAGGCAATTGTCTTTATTCATACACTGCATAGCTATACTAGTGCTATCTTCTTTCTTGCACGCAATATCCGATGCTATGTACACCTAACTTTTCTTTCAAGTGACTCTCACTCTACTGTATATGTACACTGATATTACCTGTCTAGCGGAGCATATTGGCTTAATTTCTTTCAAGTATTCACATATCCCCAGTGGTCACAGCTTATGCCTCACTGCCGCGTAGTATAGCTGTTCATGCTCAGGCAAAGCTATGCAATTGGAACAACCACCACCACTACTTACTCAGTCACATAAGTCATGAAAACTGTCTACTAGTTCTAGGAATCCCCCCTTGCATATGAAGGAGCTCATTGTTTGCACACTGCTGGCGTTTGATGTACCTGTATATCTGCCACATGTAAAGACTTTCTCTTTTAGACACCTAGTGATACTACTGCATCTCATGCATCTTATACCACTTATGCATCCATAGTTTGTACTTATGGAGTTTCTTTTCTACATATCGTGCAGGGCCATTTTCCTAAATGGATCTGTGATTTTTCTGTTTTCCTACTAATCAACACTTTGGCTTTTGTTAAATTAACTCTAAGGCTCTTTGATTCCAGAACTTGCTTCTATACCTGAAATTTCTTCTCGAGTTCTGGTAATGATTCAACAATAATAACACGGTCATCAACATAGAAGAGTCCTCAAGGGCAGCAAATCTAAAATTCCTTAGTTATAGCTGGAAGGACTATGATAAATAAGAAGGGGGCTAAGAATTGAACCTTTGTGGACTCCTAGCATCCCTGCATATGGTTTGTACAACTCTTACTAACTACTCACATATTTCTAGCTTCTACATTGTCTACCAGATAAGGGGGCAGAGGACCTTATAAAAAGCTTTCTCTATGTTAACAAAAACCAGAAACTGTGGCCAAGTATTTCTCCTGCAGTTTCCTCACCAGTGGAGTTTCTCCCTGGCACTAATCCAAACAAACTGCATCTCATCTATGTTGACTGTAGCAATAAATAAAATCTTGAAAACCTGGCATTACATGATGGTCTTTCCATAGTATCATAACATTGATTAATCTATAATCTTTCAACGTTCTTTCTTTTTGAATTGAAGAATAACAGAAAGAAATAATTATTGAGGAAATAGAACTATATAAACTATGTAAAATGTCTTTTCTTCATCTTTGAATATGTTTTAGAAATATACTAGAAATTCAAGTACTATCAGTTTACAAAGTTTGTTGTCACTGCACTCATTGCAGTTTTATGTTATTGTAACTGGTATCAAAGGTTGGACTTGCCTCCAATACTGTTAACAAATGAAGTGGTATATACAACACAAGAGGAATTGGAGATACACAGACTGATGGTTTTATTCATCAAGGATATATGTTCACAATAGTTGGTTAATAGCAGAAAAGATTTCACAGTCGGTATTGCAGATGTTGGTGTATTTGAAGTTGCTGCATGTAGATGTAAGTGTGTTCCTGGATTAACGCACATACTGCACATACAGCAAGTCACTTGCTTCTGTGTCCAGCTAAATCTATGTAATTTGTAGCAGATGATAGATACCGCCAGTATTAAATTGTTCCTCATTTTTCCATGATGCTATAAAGCATATGCATAACATTAGGCAGTTGCAACTCGTATCTTGCCGAGGTGTAATTTAGGTCAAACCAAGATGGCTTGTTGAAGCACAGAGATAGCAAGCACAATACTCACAGCTTGGAAGCCAAGTTAGAAAAAGGATGAGACAGTAGGAAACAGAAGTGTCTATGTCACACACAAGAAAAAATACATCCTATCTCTGGGGCTAAAGAATACAATTAAAGTTCATCTGCTCATGTTACATTATACTTTTGCAAATTGCTATGGTTTGGATGAGTTTATATTATGTAAAATCATTGTTTCTTATGATCCTGAGATTTCACTTCATCCTCATGTGTCCATATTCTGACAATCATTTCCTCTGTACTTAGCAGCCAGTGTTTTTAAGGTCTGATCCCTATTTCACTTCCACCTTTCATTCATGTTAATATTGCACATCATGCTAGCTATGTGCAAATTATTTATATTTTTGTAAAACCTTCACATTTGATGTCTGTAGCTTACTATCAGTGTAATCTTACACAAAAGCAAAAAAACCCTGTATTTTAATTCTTTCATTTGTGTGTTTCCTTAGCTACTATACTTTACAACAACAATACTCATCACTAACTAAGTTATCTTCATTATAGAAATTATCTACAACATCTAGCAATTCATTTGAGGAATTTCTAATGCTACAGTTGGACTTTTCATTGTATCTTGCGTACCTTTTCATTGTATCTCATTATGAAGATGAACTTAAAATGTTATGCAAAAAACAGAAACATATCAATGTCTTGCCAAAGTAATAGATTACTAATCAAGGCTAGTAGTACTTAGATATCCAGAGAGAAAATCCTTATTTGTACAGTATAAAGCAAAATTTTAAAAGGTGATAAACATTGTTATCTTTAATACACCTACACAAGTTCAAATGCAAAATATGCTCTTCACTGTTTTTTTACATCATAGAAGAATAATTTTTCCCATTTATGACAATGATGTGTTCATAACTTAATTGGCTCTTTATGGTACAATATTCTGGGACACCAATGTTTTGAGCCAAGAAGTACATAGGTTTAACAGAGTCCCATGTGCTAATAATAAACAGAGTATCTTATGAATACATTATTGTCATAAAAGTGAGCTGTCGTTATGATATAGCGTACACTACAGCCACCTCTGTGTTTTGCATTGGAACCCTCATGGACAGATTGAGAATGAATATGCAATCATTCAATATTCATGAATGCAATAAAATGAAAAATACTAACTTGTTGCAATATGAAATACAGCTAAGTCAACTCATCTGTTCAAGATAACTTGGCTATTAAAAGTTTATATGAAAGCTTTTAGAAATTTAAAAATACAAGGACTGTTAGAAAAGTATCTGACCTTTGGCTGGGGAATGAAAACTGGCATACTTGGGGCATCGGAAACCAATTCACCCTCAAAGTAGTCTCCTTGAGACTCCACAAACTTCTTCCAGTGGTGCTGAATTTTTGGAAGATTTCTGAGAAAGCCTCTTTTTGAATGGAGCTTAGCTCGACTGCCATTGCAGCCATAATGTCCTCTCTTGTCTGAAATCACGTTCCTTTCAATGGCCTCTTGAGTTTGGGGAACAGCCAGAAGTTGCAAGGATCCATATCAGGAGAGTAAGGAGCCTGCTGACCCACAAGGGTTTGTTTTTTTGCCAAAAAAGTCTGAATCAAGTGTGAGGAATGTGCTGGAGCATTGTTGTGATGGAGGTGCCAATTTCCTGCTGACCACAACACCGGTCACTTGTGCCTCACAGCATCACGTAGTACTCTTTGGTGATTGTTTGACCCTGTGGTGCGTACTCGTGGTGTACCACACTGCGGGAGTTGAAGAAAACAGACAGCATCACTTTGACGTTGCTATGCACTTGGTGGGCCTTCTTTGGTTTTGGTGACATGGAATGCTTCCACTGTAACAACTGGGATTTGGTTTCTGGGTTGTACCCGTACACCCAAGATTCATCACTGAGTTTCTGGCAAAATTTGATGCAGTAGTGCTTCTCTAGTTGTTCCGTCAATTTCCTCGCAATGAAAGACCAACAATATCACTACACACTACCTCATTCAAATGCTGCTTGCCATCAACTGACACTATCAACAAGCAGGAAAATTCTTGCATGTGCACAAAGGTTCAAGGTTGGCCCTTGCAAATGCGATTGATTCAAATCCATCAGGTTGTTTCAAGAAAAATAGGGATGGATACATTTCTAACAGACCTCGTATAAAACAATTGAGTACTGAAATAGAAAAGAGTTTTGCTCACATTTTTTTTTAGTTGGTTAAAAGCTAATGTTCATTAATTAAGTTACAAGATTATGATGTTTTGCAGTTAATATTCATGTCAAGTACTTAAGTACTTGAAGAATGAACACTTAGCATCAATAGTTATTTACCATGTCCAGATTATTTAAAAAATTGAAAAATCATTTCCAAAATCTTCTTCTATGGACAATTTTTAAATGATCAAGATAACTGAAATTAATTTGTATTTAAGGTGATATCAAACTGGATGATTATATGGGTTATTTTATAAGCTATGAATAAAAACATTTCATCTTACAAATGATTCTTGGACATGGTATTTAGTTTAGAGTTGTTCCTTTTTTAAAGGTGTTCTTGGTTGTAAGAACATCACTTTTGTTATTTAAGAACTTTTGCAATCACTGTTCTGGTTTACATACTATATGCTGTGTTCATGTTGGTTGTGGAAATATTATCAATAAATAACATGCACTACATTCGCCTCTCTCATCTTACACTCCTGCAGCCTATGCAACTACATATCATTTCTCTCATGCTTCTCTTGATTGCTGTTTCATCATTTCTATTCTGCTTCTCTCCCCAACTTTTTCTGTGCTGGGATTATTACAGGTTGCCTGACCTTTAGATTTATGGTGTATCATCAAATCTCAAAACCTGTTGGCCCATGACCTCTTAAGAATATGGAGAGAGAAATGTGGACGGGAAACCTCATTTTTAATATATACTGGTGCCTTGCAATTGGCGTCTATATGTGTGGCATGTAAATTCATTGACAACCTCTGTGTCATGCAAATGGCACACGTGTGGGTGGCACGTTAAGACACCAAAACTCTGTGTCACGTAAATGGCACACATGCGGGTGGCACATAAATACAGCACACACTCTCGGAGTGGTTGACATTAGGAAGGGCATCCAGCTGTAGAAA
>JACXVO010039959.1:212056-224871 GCA_015501135.1 Hapalochlaena maculosa
ATATATATATACATACATATATATATATATATATATATATAATGTTATATGATAATAACCACATTCCAGAAAATCAAGGACAATACCCTTGTCATCCCTCCCTCCTCCAACAATCAACAAAATTTTCTGTTCTGGTCACTGGCTCTTGAATTTAGGTTTTAGAGAAGAGGTATGAAGCCATTCCATAAAAAGATCCTGTATTTATGGATCGTAAATATATGCCCACACTTCATCGTATGTTACCAGATTGGAAAAGCATGTTCTCATTGGCTTCAAATGCTTCCAGCAGATTAGATCAGAGCAGACTCCCACACTTCCAACATACCCACTTTGCACACTCTTTCCAATACCTAAAATCTTCCATTTGTCATCTGTGTGTAATAATCTCACAGACTGCATCTTGCTTGTGTGAATCAATTATTCCACGCACTGGCAATTAATGTTGGCGATAGTTACACAGTTTGTCTTCAATGCAGGTCTCCCCTTCACCTGCATGTCAACATTGTTCTTGTCATTTATGTCGCCTGGTTGTTGTATGGCCTGCACCACTCTTATATCAAACATTCTACAATGTCATTGATTCTGCTTGGAACCTATTGTTTCCCTACGAGGGAGGAGAGTTTCTTTCGAGGAATAGTTTCTCAACCAACATAAGCAATTTGAATGAATTGTGCCACTTAACACTGAAGTCAACTTCTACACTTGTTTCACAACAACCTGCATGTGTGTTTATATATATATATATATATATATATATATATATATATATATATGTGTGTGTGTATATGTATGTGTGTGTGTATGTATATATGTATGTGTGTGTATATATGTATGTGTGTGTATATGTATGTATATATGTGTGTGATCCAAATTGAGGGAATGGAATGGTTAAAATATTTCTCACCGAGTTGATATTCTGAGGGGGCCCTTAACTTACCTACTCATTGTACCCATTCCACTCTCAATTTGGATTTTTATTCACATTCATAGCAACTCTATTTGCTAACTATGAGCTGTACAGAAACTTTCAGCTTATCAAATTTCCTCATAGTTTTGATTGTGAGGGGAAAGTATATAACCTTTTGACATCAATAAATTGTCCTTGTTCTTAACTGTATACTATCCACTGCCTACATTTGGATCCCTGGATCTTACCTTTCCACTTTTCTTTTTATATCTACCAAGGCTATTTACTAAAGTTTTGGCTACCTTGGGATTATGATAGGTGGCACTCCCTCCCTCCCCCAGTGTGTTGTACACTAGAATTGAAACTGAAGCTACATGGTCGGGAAGTAACTTTTTAACTACAGTCATGCTTCCGCCTATTCAGTAGTCTGTCTCTAATTATCTATCTACATATCTGTGTGTGCATTTATACAAACATGCATAAAAACAGTAATTAGACGATTGCCTTTGGTTCGAGATATGTACATTTGTATGAATGTATGTGTATCTTTGTGTAAGCGTGTATATGTGCGGATGCTTGTGTAGTGATTGTTAAAATTATTAATTTCAGTAATTTGTTTTAAGAGGTAAAAAATCTATTAAAATGTAGGGGAGAGGGAAGTGGTTTAATAACTCAGAAAAATAATTATGGAGGAAAATCCGAAATTAAAGCAAAATCACATTAAGACTTATACATGTGTGTGTGAGTACACTACATATACAAGTGTTTTTGTCGGTAAATATAATTTTATATATTTGCATCTATTGAGTATATATTATTCTCTGTATTATCGTTTGTGAAAAAAAAGGTTATTTGTTATCATAATGAGGCGCACACTACGTAATTGATCGTACATCTGAACTGCGTTCGTGCCATACGTATATTTTCACACACACACGAGTCCCTACAACCTCAAGTGCCATAGGTGTGTCTGTCTGTTGTTACCTTAATCTTTAACTATTGAAATGCGTTGTTTGTATGAATACTTGTGTTTATGAACACGATCACGATATATAATTCTGGTTCTCTAGACTACCTTGATTTAGGGCTTTCCGTGCTGCTATACAGATGGAAAATGTTTTGCTATCAAGTTTCAATTTCTGTTTCCAACAGCAGCATCTTGAAATAACACCCATCATGAATAGTCTGTGTGTGTGTGTGTTTGCCCGCACGTGTGTGTGCGCGTGTCTGTTGTAAAACATAGGAAGGTTACGTCCTAATGCATAGGAAATTAAAAAGAAGAAAAAAAAAGGTAGCTGTGTGTGCTTCTTTGTAATACATAAATATGCGTTAACTGTGTTGTAAACAGAATTGTGTTTGCGTAAACGGGGGGAAAAAAAGAAGCTTGTGTGTGATTTGGTATTGGGGTCGGAGTAGGATGACAAGTATGAGCTGGGGTGTTTTCTTATTGTCTGTGGTGACACTTACTTTTGAAGTGGAGCTGTCGCTTTCAGCGGAAACATCGGGGGAAAAACACAGGCACAGGACAGTAAAAACTGTTTGGTAGATTATGTCGATAGTTGGCAATACAGTTCCAGCTTCTACTTCACACGGCAGCCTACTTTCTAACACAAATGCACGCACACGCATGTACGCGCGCGCGCGCACCCAGAGTTTATTATTGATTGGATTTTGATTATTACTGCTGTTTTTTAAAAATCTTTTTTTTTTATCCTTCGTTTCTTCTACATTTGTTGAAGGTAAATACCTTCAACATGGCGATAGCAGACAGATTTATTATATATATGTACACGAAATCGAAGTTCGTTACCACATTTATTTTGAGATGCTCTGTGTTTCTTTCAATTAATTATAGATATAAAAGAATTTAGTAAGATAACTTAGTTATCATTAAGTTAGTGTCAAGAACACAAATTGTGATTAAGGTTTGGTGGAAGATTTTAATTCAAAAACTAATGAAATCAAGACATTTGTACTATACAGCCAGGGGCAGTTTCAGGCGGGTTGGTCACGAAAGGGTTAACCCTAGATAATTTTCACCTTTCTCTAATACTACAGGGGGGAAAATGTATTAAGTTAGTGAACAAGAAATATTTAGATGATTGACATCGATATGTACTTTTGAGATCACGTTTGTAAAGAAGTTACTATTTAAGATCTGTTCTAAAAATCTTAAAGTGACTCAGTTACTTTATGAAGTCTGTCCTCCCGATAGAGTATCCAAAATTTTGTTTTAATGTTTAATTTTACTAACACTAACATCAAAATTATACTACTACTGCATATTGCTTATTAAAAGCCATTACCTCTTTACGTGTTAATCGAATAACTTCTCCAATGCATTTTTTAACCGATTGCTTTGCTTTTAAATAGAACAAGCTCTATGGAAATATTTATTCGATTAAAATATTTTCTGTGTTATTGAAACCGTAGTAATATGTAGAAGCAGGCGGAATATTTTTAACAAAAGGGAATGTGTCCACCATTTTATTTTGTACACTCGTTTATGTTCGTTCGATCTAATGAGAAACAGTTGGCTCCAGCTATTCTAATCACCCGAGTTAAAAATTTTTGTTTTCATTATTGGAAATCTCAGTGCAATTACTCTACATATTAGAAATAACAGTCTAATTACTCTCAAATCACGCCCAACTGTCTTGAAAACGAAGAACATACTGGACAACGTAGTTACATATATACAAACATTTTTGTATCGTCACAGTTGGAACGTTTGTTCGATCGGAGCTGAACAGGAGCTGTCCAACATGTTTTGGCTTAGCATAATTACCACAAAATTACACCCTAGCAGCCGAGTGGACTAGAAAAATGTTGGGACGGTGATATGACCAAACTACAGCTGTTTTTTTACGTTTGCATTTCACTAACTAAAATATATTTTATGATTTTGGTGCAAACCACGAATTATAAATGTAACATTGTTTTGGTAAACATGGAATGTATGTGTTATGTGTCTTTGGTTTATTAGATTCTTGGCGGTGAACTCCGGGAGGGTCGTTTTATCAATGGAAACAATTTTTGATTTCTTCTCATTTTTATTGTCATTAATTAACTGATCGATCGTTTGTTTAATTACTCTAGTTGGTTCGTCACAGTCCTTTCGTCGTTGTTGTAACCCTATTGACGGGTTATCTTCATCTGTTCTATCACTAAAGTTTGTAATGGGTTTTCATTTATTACCTCTTTTGTCGCAGAAGGTGAAGACACGCTATCGCTATCGATCAGGTCGCAGACTGCCAAAAGTGCTCTGACGAACTACTTGATATATCCAACAGTTGACTTGGTTAATTAGGTGACTGATACTAATAAAGGGAAATGAAATGCATCTAGTGTGTGTTGGCAAAATGACCCTTCTAAAGTATATTGTGTGTGTTTGAAGTCTTGTCATAAATCATTTAAATAACTCACTTTCATGTATTCGGGATGATACTTCATACAGGTAACAAAATAACAATTCTGATTTAGAAACCAATAATTAGGATTCATAATTCTAATGATTTTTAAAGATAGATAAGTGAATAAAATTTTGAAATCTGCAGCTACAAAAGAATAAATGGGGAATATATTTTTCCAGTTTAACATTGCTATCTGGTCCTTTGGTGCCATTAACAAAATCCACTTTGTTACACTCATCATGACCAGATCTCCTGTCTAAAGACAGATTCCATCCATTAGTTTTGGTGGCTCTGAGAAAGATCATAGGTGTTCCTTTCGTCCTCTCACTAAGCAATAATTCCTTTTCTGAATATTAGTACTACAACTACTCTGCTTTTTTACACCTGTTTGTTTGATCAGAACATGGAAACTAATTTTGTAAGGCTTCCCAACAAATTTATCTTTTTTAATGTCATCAATTGACAGCTACCAATTGTTCACACACATACACACACACCTCATTACTTAAGAAATGTTTATTTTACTGGTTCCAACGAATAGAATAGAATCATTGATAAATTTATATTGTTTAAATATAAATTGATAAAATTTGCACATTGCTAACTATTCTAGTGCTTTCTGCCTGTATTTGTTACTTCAGTTATTTATTTTTTATCAAACTAAATCAACAATGATATTTATTTTTCAGTGTCTACTTTTATCCATTTTCCTGTTGCTTTAAGTGGGTTTTTCCCGTTTTGTTTGAGAGCTCTGGAACTAGCTTTATTTTATTCGGCCCTCAACTGCTATGCAACACTTCTCAATTGGTTTTGTTTATTATATATAATCAGCCACTAACACCCTACAAGTGTAGAATTGATCACCATGGATGATCAAGTAATAATGTCTTGTTTTGCACCAAAGTAAAATAATTCCTGTACTGTAATATGTATTCAAAGTTCTTTATTAACATTTTTTTTAAAATGTTGTATGAGATCATTTTAAAATTTGTTTTATAAATATTGATTTTTGTTTTGTTTTTGTATGTATTTTTAACTAAATTTAATTTTGTTTTTCTCTTTCAATTTTCAGAACTGGCCATCTTGATGAAATGTCTCTCTGTATCCATATTCGTCTATAGTCCTGTTATTTCAATGTAAACATCCTTATAAAAGTGATTCAATGTCTAATCCAGCTCTGGGGAATACAACTAATGGTGCTTCAGCTAGTGGAAGCGGTGCTGCATCTTTGAGTTTAACCAATCCTTTGGCATTTCTCCCTGTGGCTGCTGAAGGGCGCATGAATCTTGCTGCTCTTCAACAGAAAGATCCCTACATCACTGCCATAGTTGATACAGCAAAGCAAGTAGCACTATATCTATTTAGTGCAAAGGAAAATGAATGGGAAAGAACTGCTATAGAAGGAACTTTATTTGTTTATAGACGATCTGCCTCTCCTGATAATGGATTTATGATCTTAAATCGACTTGGCCCCAATAATCTAATTGAACCAATAACAAAAGACTTAGAATTTCAACTTCATGATCCATTTTTGCTTTATCGGACTGCAAAAGCTATCTGTGGAATTTGGTTCTATGATAAAGATGAATGTGCTCGTGTGGGTCAGCTTATGAATAGTCTTGTCCAGTTAGCCATTACAAACCATCATGCTAAAACCCAGAACTGTACTAGACAACGGCGTGCCTCAGAAAGTGACTCCTTAGACGATCGTTCTTCTGATGTAAAGAAGGAACCCTCAATTGCTGTGCCTATTGTGACAACTGCTACTTCACAAATTGTAACTACTTCTGCTGCATCAATGCCTGCCAATAGACCTGTTGGTATTTTACAGTTGCTTACTAAAGCTCAGCATGAGTATGATAAATCTAAAGATGTAAAGAAAAGACCTGAGCCAGTAACTCTAACTGATAACCCTGGCAAAGCAGCTGCAAGCTCCACTTCGTTGATTCGACCCACTCCTCTGTGTATTGGCAATTCGTCTCAAAATTCTGACAATGAAATTGATGCTTACAGTAATGCGACTCTGCCTGGGAGAGAAATGTCCTCTCAAATTTGCCTTGAAAAACTCTTTTCCAGTAATGATGTTGGAAAAAACACTTCCAAAGTAGCTAATCAAAGTCCATTGTCAAATATTTCTAATAGGGATAATGAAATTCCTTCTAACCAAATGCCTTCTATAATGAAGCAACTGGGGTCCACTGTTTCTTTGGTAGAAGACATTGAACGTCAACAACGAGGTGAAGCTGTACCATCAAGGACTCATGCTTTGTCATCTCCAACGACTGCCCAAGATGTAATAAGTGGTGTTGACATGCTGAGAAATATCTACCAAAACAATTCCAATCTTACTACATCAACAATTCTGAACCAAAATGGAAGCTTCCAACAATTACATTCTGTTGTTACTTCCTCAGCTCTTACTAACTCGCATTCTTCAGATCAAGGATTTGCCTTGTCTCAATCTCCAAAAGAAGCTATGTCAAACTTAGGCCACATCAATGCAAATAATCCACAACAGATGCCTCTGCCAGAGGCTACACACACACTTTTGTCTCCCATTGGGAAAAATGCCCCAGGCAATGCTACACTCAATGACTCAATGGCCAACTTGCTTGTTACTAGGTTAGATCACTCAGCTAACTCAGGATTGATCCATAACCCTTCCCCTGCTGCAACTAAAACTGGATCACAGAGTCTTTTGACTCCTGCTGATCTTGAAACTATCCCACCAGGGCCACATAGCTCAGGAACTGGTCCATCTAACCTGGATATATTATTGTCACCTATGGCTTTTGTCTCACCCCAAGCAAAATCAGCAACAACATTGACAAATTCATATAATTCTAGCGATGTGGCTGATGTTTCACACACTTCACTTGTACCTTTAACCAAAGAGCAATTGCAACAAGCTTTATTATATCTTTTAAGAAATGATGCAAATTTCCTGGCTAAGATCCATGAAGCTTACCTCTCAACATTGAACAGTGAGGCTTCTAACCTTTGAAAATATTTCTGTGATAGCTTCTTTTCCAATGATCTATTGTGTCTTTCACAAGCATATCACATCAGCTTGGCTCCTTTTTTATTATTTTTTTAATAGAACACATACACTTCTTGGATTTTATTTTATTTCCATCCTTTGGCTTTTTCCATAGTTTCAAATTTCTCTTTATATGCGTAGATGTTTGTCAGTGTCTTTGTTAAATATTAACAGGACAGTTGTAATTCCAATGAAAATTATGAACTTTTTTTGATGTAAAAGAAAGAAAAAAAAAAGCATGAAAATTATCAATTTTGGAAAGAGTACATTTAATTGGCGCTCTTATAATTATGAAACCCACTTTTTGAACTGATGATAATTATCTTACATGTTTGTTTATTGTCTCCTCAAAGAATTGTTGATAGCCTGTGTAATCTGCAATTACGATGATATATATATATATATATATATATATATATATATATATATATATATATATATATATATATATATATATATATGATTTGTTGGAGTGTACTTGGCAAGTAAATTGATGAGATCAGATGATGAAACTGAAGCAGTTGTATCATGAAGGGGTTGTGTTAACCATTTACAAACACAAAATCTATTTTCACACATTCAATTTCATTAATCTTTTATTTCTTAATTGTCTCCCGTATTTTTTTTTTACCTTTTATTGTATATAGAACTTTTAAGAAATAGGCAAATTTTAATGTAATAATTTTTGTGAGTGTTTTTTTTTTATGGTTAACATAACTTGAAAATGTAAATTTGTGTATGTGTCTGAGCATGCATGAGTGTGTGTGTGTGTGTGTGTGTGTGTGGCTATGGGTCAGAGAATAATGAAAAAATAACTAAAAAACGGGTTGTTTCTACCATTTTTTTAAACCATGAAATATTAGATTAGTGACTGAATATTCCATTGATGTTACCTAGAACGTATGCCATATTTAGCCCCAAATCTAGTATTCGAATTAAACATGGTTTCTATATGGTGCCTAATGATGTCTTTATTCTTGCATTGTTTTGTAAACTTACTCTCAAATTATCATTTAACATGCAGTTGTCATATAATTACATGAATAATTACTTTTCCTTATGAAATAATATAGTCATATGTTACTTACACATGATGGTGTTGCTTATTCTACTATTAGAAATAAACATTCTGAATTACAGCACTATACAACACATGGCTGTATAATACGAAACCTGCTTCACAACCACATGGTTCCAGGCTCAGTTCCACTGTGTAACACTTTGGGCAATTGTGTTGTACATTAACCTCAAGTTAACAAAGCCGTGTGACTAGATTAGATGGACAGAAATTGAAAAGACCCTTATATGTGTGTATGAGCGATTTATTAATTGTATGATGTGGAAATTTTGACAGTATTACCAAAATGATATCAATATCACTTTCAGAATCCACCCAAAATCTTCCAAAATCATGCTCTGAGCACAAAGACACTAAGGCAGAACTACATCTCCTCAACTTCATTTGTTCTTTGTAACATCATTCCAAAACATTTAAAGGAGGTAAAAGATTTCATCATCTTCCAAAATTGCTGTTGAGGCAGCCCAGCAGCCACGAGACTGGCCCCTGTGTCGGCAGCACATAAAAAACACCGAACTTTATTCTTTCCAGGAAGCAAGATAGTTGGATTATTGTAAATGCTAAGTCTTTCCCCAGGGAAGAATGTACAATCCAATCTAGATTAGTGGTTAGAAAAATGAATGTGTAGGAAAACTGGCAGGATGTTATCAATCATGTCTGATTTATTATCTAAAGAGAGCAAAATGAAAAATGAAGTCAAGGCAGTGAAATATTTATAGAATATTCAGCCAATTGTTATCTAACTAAAAGAAATCTACTATATGTTGTAAATAAACTTACATACAATATGCATGATGCATCATAGCTCATTTAAATCAAGTATATAAACTCTTAGAATACTCAGTTTCTACTTAAAATTTCCTAATAGCTACAATCAGTGTCTCTGTGAATTTGAATAAAAATGATGTTTCATGTGAATATCCAAGTTGTGATAAGTAAAGACAATCAATGTAGCTACTATTCCAGTGGATTTGACATGGAGCAAGTAAAACAAAATGAAGATAAGATTCATACTTCTAAAGTGGTGGAAATAAGTTTAAGAAACTTTCTTTATATTTTTAATAGAAGACTTCTAGTTCACTGAAATTTTCACTAGATATAGGAAATTTGTTGAGAAAACTAAAAATGTTAACATTTCTATGTCTAAGCTTAACTCATTCCTTACGGCAAGCCGCTGGCAGTGGCTTGGCCTATCTTGGCCTACTGATCCCTATGGAAAGTCAGTACCTACGGCTTTGATGACGTCACTTTTAAAACATAGGGAATCCCACATAATTAACAAGCACACAAGAGTTTGACCAATCAGAGCTGACATGAACATCATCTAGCTCATAAATGTGCATATTATAATGTCAGGGAGCACGAAAATGACATGTGGAGAGACCTATTTATATCAGGGATAGTGCTGACATTTGAAAATGGCGACAGGATCAACATCAACTGGGCCAAATGATGGCAGAACAATTCTTACAATGGCTTTCAGATTGGAATGCTGATAGTAGTGATGATGCGGGGGATTCAGAGGATGATCAGGATAACAATGTAAGTGGTGAAAGTAACTCTAAGGGCAAACAATCTGACGAAGAGTTGCAGTCCTGCTTTTTGTAACCTCTGATCCTTGGAGCTGGCTGTTCTCTTATCTTTTGATTCATTCATCTATCCTCCTCTTGTTACACAAAGCTCAGACTCTATTTTATTCAGAATTTGCTTCCCAGAACAAGGATTGTATACTTCAGCATATGCATCTGGACACACACAAAAACAACTCAACCAAACATATACTCTTCATTCATTCATACACACATACTAAATGCAGTAACAAAGGGCTAGAGACAATGTGCCGGGATCTAGAGGAGCAAGAACATGTCATTAATGAAGTTGCGATGGCAACAAAAGGACAAACGAATTGATCAATTGATAATTCCAACGAAGAGTCAAGCTGTGGGTTAGAAATGATGGATTACTTGGTTAATCAAGGGACATGTTTTCTCATACATCTGCTGTGTGCTCAGATTATTAATATGATTTTCAAAAATATTTGAAGGATTTGTTTTTCAGTCTTTCCAGTTCATTGATCTTATGGATGTTTGATAGGTTGAAAGGTTAATAAAAAAATTGTTGGCAGACATGAATTCGTAGCACAATTAGTTGAAACAATTGTTGCAGGGCTTTCTTTCCAATACTCTAATGATTCTACCAAACTGCTGACAGCAAAAATAAAGCTTTTTTTCTTTTTTTTAAAAAAAAAAGAAAGCTAAATTTATTCATTGAATTCCTATATAGTTTAGTTGATTTTCGAAAAGAAGAAAAAGGTAATAAAAATAGTAACAGATTTACTAAATGTTTTTATATATGGAAGGGTTACTTCTGCTGTAAACTATGACAGTCGTGTGATGTAAGTAAAATGTATGGCCTTATAACGAACATCACACAGTCGCCATGATTAAAGCTGTGAAAACGGCCTGCAGAATGTTAGAGTTATGTTGTAGAGAGAGAGTCAGCAGATACAAAAATATGTCTTATATTTCACATCTTTGAATTCTACATAGTGTTAGTGGCAGGTTGCTCCATAACACTCAATGTAGGAGATGTAGGTATGAAGTCCAGCGGCAAAAAGAGGAAGATCAACTATCTCAAGCACGTGCTTGACAAACGGTATGTGCCCCTTGATGGTTGACATGATAACTAGTGTTCAATACAAGAGAGGTAATCACCATGTCTTCTACAAGGCTCCCCAGCTAGACCAGAGGTTGATAGAGAGAAAATAATGTAGCAGACCAAAATTAAAGCAGTAATATGTTGCAACCAACAATCCACCAGTAAAATGCAATATGAGAATAACAAAAGAGAAAGGAACTCAAAATGAATGCTGGTACTCAGGAAGAAGAAACATGTGAGAATCAGTAAATGTGCCTTACAGAACATTGTTGAAGGGTGTGCAGTAATAAAATAGATGCACAAAAATGTTCAAAGTTTGCTAAGTGGCTGAATTGTCCAAAACAGGGGAGCAAATGTTTGTCACAGAAAACTGAAAGATAATAAATATAAAGTCTTGGTAATATAAGGTTTAGTTTGAAACAGGTTGTGGTAAAAACAGTGTAGGTGTAAGTGAGTGTCAAATATGAGTCTTCAGTAGCCTGTAAAGCTACGTGAAAGAGAGTGCAACTACTACTCTTGAAATGCACAAATGAATCAGTTGTTTGACACAAGAGAGAAAAAATTACAACTAAATGTGCCAGGGTCTAACAAGAACAATGTGAACCTGGCAGAAACGAAACTTTCAAAAGCTGCCAAAGAACAAGAATGAGATCAAGCGGTGATACCACATATAGTCGGCCTAAACTAGTTGAAATAAGCTTCACTGTGGTTGTAAAGGCCAGGATACGGAAAGTGAAAGCAAAACGTGAAATCAAAATAAACGCTGGTACTCAGGAAGAAGAAGAAACATGGGAGAACCAGTAAATGTACCTTATAGAACGTTGTTGAGGGGTGTGCAGTAATAAAATAAACAAATATGGGAGCGTGTATATGTGAAAATGCTTAGTGCAGAGAAGGCCAATTGATAAGCAAATGAGGCGAGAAATGCATGAGAATCTGCAAGCCATTGTTAGAGTAGCTTTGTTGGTGAGTGCTAAGCCAGTGCTTTGCAGAGAGGAACTGACCGCCAACTACAGGACCATACAGGGTCAGGTGGAAATAAAGCAATGTGCAATGGCACAATAATCGTTGAAGACAAAGCTAGAAGAGTGTATGCAGTGAAAAGATACAAATCACGAGTCCTGTGAAAAAATATACAGGAGAGAGTCCATGTTACGAACGAAAGGGTTAAAACCTGTACATGATAAAGAATAATGAGATATATAGGTGTTGTCATGAACAGTTAAAGTGTGTCGAAGCAGGCTAGATCAGAAAATGCACTTAACGACCGAGAAGACTAAATAAATTATAAGAAGCATTGTATTAACCTGTGGGTATATTGGCTTATTTGTTAAAATTATTCTCCTTAAATACGTTGTAGTTAGCCAGTTGTGTAATGCAGTGTGCTAGAACTGAAGTAGTTGTAATTAAATTATCAATAGGAGTGACCGTGTGGTAAGTAACTTGCTTACCAGTAACATGGCTCTGTGCTCAGTCCCACCACGTGGCACTTTGGGCAAGAGTCTTCTACTATAGCTTCAGGCCCACCAAAGCCTTGTGAGTGAATTCGGTAGACAGAAACTGGAAGAAGCTCGTCATGTATATCTATCTATATATATATGTTTGTGTGTCAGTATTTGTTCCCCTTCCATCACTTGACAACTGATGCTGGTGAGTTTACGTCCCCATCACCTTGGGGTTCAGCAGAAGAGTCCGATAAAAATAAGTACTGGGCTTACA
>JACXVO010039979.1:207510-221722 GCA_015501135.1 Hapalochlaena maculosa
GCAGTGGGACTGAACCCGGAATCATATGGTTGGTAAGCAAGCTACTAACCACACATCCACTCCTGCATCTATATGGTTACTTACCACACAGCCACTCCACATTTGCACCTCTAACAAACAACCCAACTTCAAATTTTTCTTCCCTTAATAAATTCAGCCATGATGCAACCTGCAGCCAGCGCATTGGCAAAGAGTTGTATTTTATGACAGAATCAATGCCTTTTGAATGCTTCCACCACAAATGACACTACTACAAGGACCCCAGAATAATAGGCATGCAAATATCATAAAGGATATATTCAGAACAGTCAGTACTAATGAATTTATTAAGAAAAATTCCAATCACTACTAACACAACCACAACAAGTCACTTGACCATTCAAGAGGATTCCACCAACATCCTACAACTGTTATACCACTCCCATATTTATATCATTTTTTCTCTTCTTTTCCTATTCCCTTCTCTTTCTCCTTCTTTGCCACCTCCTTCCTTGGTTACTACTATAGCTGCTTAATGAAAACCCCAAGAACCCATATCAAATATTCAATATTCAATGCATAGTTGGTTCCACGTTAGTGAGCCTGTGTTAGTGCCACGCAACTGGCATGCATATAAGTGGCACGTAAAATCACCAAAATTCCCTGTGTCACGCAAATGGCACATAAAATCACCCCCACACTCTCGGAGTGGTTGGCATTAGGAAGGGCATCAGCTGTAGAAACCATGCCAAACCAGACAGGGGCTCGGTCTGGCCCACCAGCCTACCAGTCCCAGTCGAAAACGTCTAACCCATGCCTGCATGGACAACGGATGCTAAATGATGATGATGATGATAATGACAACTACTACTACATACTACCTGCTAACAACTCTTCACAAGAATAAAAAAAAAGAGCCAGACAAAGAGAACAAAAGGAAAATGTCCCTTGTATTTGAAAACTATGGAAATATTTTTAAAAAACATTTAATGCTTTATTCTAAATTGAAAAGTCACAAGGACTGAAACTGGTACTAAAATGTTCTTTATGACAAAATTACTTTAGCATTTTCCATTTTGTCTTTTTCCCCCTATATTTATGTATACCACACTTCCAGTCCTGTTAATTTTCTTTAATGGCCCTGTCAGTTACACTGTTCCACCGTGCCATCTTATGTCAAGAAGGGACTTTGTACCAACCACAGATTTGGTCAGTAGCCTTCAGCAGGTTATCTATACATACACACACATCATCAAACGCGGCCAAGGTAGTCCTTGGTATCATACCAATGGCACACATGTAGGTGGCACGTGAAAATATTCCTCTTAGAGTGGTTGGCATTAGAAAGGGCATCCAGCCATAGAAACTACGCCAAACCAGATTAGGATTTGATGTGGCCAACCAGCCTTAGTCAATGGACAATGGATGCTAAATGATGATGATGACAATGGGGAGAAAGGAGAGGTGTTATGGCTTTCTCAGTCAAGGTTGGTTGTAGGGAGTTCTCTGCCCAGTTGCCATGGAAGATGCTTACAGCCAATGGATTGAGAGAAAATGGGTGAAGGGTAGTTGTGCAGAGGATGGAAGAGGCAACTGAGAGAAAGCGTTTTGTTGACTTTGGAGCAAGAGAGAGGTGTGGTGAACTGGCCACTTCTGCTGACCCACCAATAGTAATGTGTTAACAGTTCAGAGTTGAGACGCCTAATGAATATTGGATGCCATCTGATGCCATCAGTTACTCCTGGCCAAAATCCCATTCATTTCGATAAGTGGGAAAAGCACCTCCTTCCATGTTATTAATCCTTTTGATATCAACCTGGCCATAGCTGGCCGAAAAATATTTTGGTTCAAACAACCAGCCTGGCTGTAGCTGGCTGAGAGTACTCATTGCTATTCAAATGTGAATTTGAACAGATGTCTCATTAATACATTTATGAAAACACATCATTTCCCTTTGTAAATAGTTGAGTTATAGCATCCGACGTTGATCTGGATTTTGGGAGATCTCCCCACACACACACACACATTTCTTTCTGCATCGATTTTTTTCAACTTTGAAAATGGAATAGCAATTTCATACCATCAAGCAGTGATTTCAATTTTGGTACAAGGCCAGCAATTCCAGGGGATGGAGTAAGTCAATTACATCAGCCCAGCGTTCAACTCGTACTTATTTCATTAACCTTGAGACGTATTTTAACTCAGAACAAAGACAACAGAAATGCTCATAAGCTTTTAGTCCAGCATAGGAATGACTCCACCAGTTCACTGCCTGACGTGTCCAAATATTAACTGCTTAATATGAAATAGATTAAAAATTTTAGTTTCTTTCCAGGCCAGACCACACACAAATATCATCCTTTTTTACATTTTTTTACTATCGAGGTTGGTGTGGGTTAAACTGGTCATCATGGTATAAGTAATTTCTTATATTGGATGCTGTTTCTCCCATAGGTTGATACCTATAAATGCTATTTGCTTTCATTTTTACAGCTGGATGCCAAGCAGCAAGCCCTCCCTCCGATCAATTCTTAAACTCCTTACATTATTTACACTATTTACAGTGGACAGATATGTGTCCTCCTCTTGTTTGTTCTTATCACAATGTTTCATCTGATGCACTGCCCAGCCTTTGTCAGGTGCCTTGCTGAAATGTGGAATCTGGGTTCTCATTCATGATGCTACTATTGTTATTTGGAGAAAGAGTTATTTCAGTCCTATAAATATTATTATCATCATTATTAATCATTTATTTATGGTGCAGCTTGGAATTGAACTTGGTATATAGGGGTTAGTAGCCCGTGCTTTTAACCACTATGCTATATGCCTGTCCAATGTAAATAGTGTAAGTCATATACAGAATTCCTCATCTCAATACAACGAGTCTTCAATTCCTCTTAGAAACAAGATTTTGATGGAATGTTTGTTAGTTTCATACAAAAATTATCAAATTATCAAATGAATTTTGATAAATCTTGCTGATACAATGTAATGATTGATGGTGTACATTGTGAATGCGGTTTTCACCTGTTGTCATTTCCACATGTTCAGGTGGGTTGACAACACATAAATTTACAAGATATCAATTCCTGTGCATTGATTTCTTCTTTTAAAGCTGACTTTGTGTTTCCAGTCATCTCAGTAACTTGGAAGCTGTACAACTATTAAAAAAAGCATTCCGCCTTTGTGTTAATAATCTCCATTGGTTTAACAAAGGTGGTGTTGCCTTGTTAATGCAAATAGCTTGTGATTTTATCACTCATTCCAACAAAAAGATTTCTTCAAGAAAAGGCTGAAGAAAATAAACAACAGGTTTTGCTTTAGGGTTCCGCAATTTTGTAGGGCCCACACCACTATCAATGCAATAGTCAAATACTTGATCACATCACTTCTGATCAGAATCAATAAATTTTCAAAGCACTTAGATCACAGTTTTTTACAAATGATACTGAAACATACAGGTCTTTGAGTATTTTCTCCCAGCCGAAGTTCTCTCCTCTAAATCAAATCACTAGGTCAATAACAGAATCAGTGCATTCTAATTCACCAGGTACACTTACTATGGTGCTTGAAAACCATGGTGAAAAAAAAGGAAGCTTCTAAGAGATTCACTGAATAAACAAGGAATACACACATGGCACAGACAAGAGATTCTTCATAAAACGAAGCTAATCCGTCTTTTCAGTTTCTCACACGAAATAGTGACTAGTTCCTACTTAGGGCTTCAAAAATGCCACATGGTTTGTGGTTTAGGTTAGGACTCAACAACAGTTGCAGTTACTTGCAATACAGGACTTTAATCAGTTAATCTTATTTATTAGAAACTAAATAAGATTTTAGAAATATGAGAAAATGCAAATAACCCTGGTTCATTTGCACCAGAAAAAAGTCTCCCTTCCCTTGGTATTTATTTATTATCCAAACCCAATTCTGCTGCCTCAATAACTCCTAGTATGCCTGCTCTCAATCTGTTATACTGTGTTAAGTGTTAGTTAAAATAAGACATTACAGTACAAGTTTAACTCTTTGAACCCTACAGCCGCACATATGCGTTCATGAAATGAGATTACTTAGTGTAAGGGGCACACTGCTGCGTCTATTTTTACCTCTTGCAGACAGTGGCAGACTCACATGTGCATCCTTTTGTTTCAATTACCATTTCGTGAAATACTCATATATCCATCTGTTACAGTGGTTTTGATTAGCTGTATTTTGGAGAAATTACAGGAAGTTTACGATTTCAGCCAATGGCTGTAAGGCTTGTAAATGCATTGGCAAACACTAGCGCATGCACTTGAATCATTTCCTTTGTTACAATTGTTCACTATCGATTGATAACCCATGGCAACTGAGTGAAAACGACAGCAATTTTGACGGTTTTGGTGAAGAAGCATGGAATCTAGTGGCACGACGAATGTTTAATAACAGTGATATTTTTGTAAACGATGTATCATTTGATGAATATTCTACTGAATCGTTCGGAAATGAAAGTTTGACCGGTGACGAAGTTGAAAGGCCACACGAAGCACATGTTCGATTAGGCAGGTAGGCGACAGGTAACGATGTAATTCCTTCGCCTAAATTTTACTGGATCAAACCCCAGCCCCACGGTAAATCTGGATACTGAAATGAAAGAGATTGACTTTTTAAAACTTTTCTTTACTGATGAAGTATTTAACATTATTGTTGAAGAAAGAAATCCGTATGCTGAACAGTGCCAGGAAAGAAATGGGGGTGACCCACGATAGGTACCTGTCACGTCTATCATTCATCTGCCAACCATAGATATGTATTGGATAGAAGATTGTTTGTTTGGCATACTGGTTCCTGGAAAGCCTCCAGGCAGTGGGGCACTGCTGCTGGCACTTAGTGCTAGGGCTTAGGCTACTTACAGGCTGTTAGGCAGTGGTTAGCATTGTGGCTGTAGGGATCAATGAGTTTATCTAATTTATTGTCTTAGAAGTTTTCAAAGTCCAAGTGAGATAGAAAAATTAAACTCAGCTTTTATGAGTTTTTATTATTTCCCAAATTATATCAGTTTAGAGCAATACATAAATAGTAAGGTGTATATTATACATGTGAAAGAGAGACATAGAGACAAAAAGTTAAAACTTACTTTCCCTTGCGTCTGTTTGTTGCTGATATTTTGGTTGGAAGCTGAGTGGGCTTGTCAGCTTGCACCTTGGCCACAGTGGATACATGACATTTTGTAAATGCAGAAGATGGCTTGTGTAACAGGGCTGAGGAAGAGGAGGAAGATGAAGAAGAGGAGGACAAGTCCTTAAAGCATACGACCTGTCGGCCAAGGTTGATGTTGCTGCAAGAGGAGCCATTCAACATGCATAATTTTTCATGGGGACCAATGTACACGGAAGCACTGTTTACAACTGAGCAATGGCTACCTTCATACATGACCCTGTTACAGCCACCACGGCACATGGGGTATTAATCAAGAGACCTGGAAAAACACAGATCAAGTAGATATTTTATACTAAAATAATTATTTAACAAATGTTCATCTTTTAAATTTCAATAAAATTTACAAAGCATATTAAAAATAATTCTAATAATATTGTTTCTAGCATTCCTTAATAACTGTTCACATGGTGTCATTCTTAAATTCAATACAAAAACATTTTTATGTTAAAGCTATGAAAAGGACTGAGGGACTAAATATTTTCATTTGTCTGTTGCCAGTTATAATAAAATATCCATAATTTTTTTGTTTTTAATTACTCTTTAATTAATCAGTTCCTAACATAAGTATAAGACCAGCTTTTGTGGGTAAATATGTATTGACTGACTGGACACTTCTATTACTGACCCCAAAACAATGCGTGTAAAGTAGAAGGAAACGTCTAAATACTAGAATGCTTAGTTAAGTACCCCTATTTCTGCTAAGTCACAGCCATCTTTATCTTTATACACTAATTTCTTTTGACTAAGTGCTGTGAGGGACGGGCACAGTTTAGTGACTTTAATATCTAAATCAACTGTTGACTTTCAGTAATCATAACATTTCAATTGGTTTGATGAAAGATTTACAATAGAATTACTTTGTTCAATCAATTTTTCCACAAAAGTTAATGATTCCTAAATGAAACTAAACACATGTCCCATTGATAACTTATAGGAAGAAGAAAGACATACCAATTGGTTAAAATTTAAGGCAGTCTGAGGAGTTTATTCACGCTATTGTCATTGAACCAAAGTAACTCTTACACAATCTAACATTGTTACAGTATAACTATTCTTTCTTTTGGTTACTTCACTATTTTCGTTGATCTCAAGTAGATGTATAAAACATGCATCCTTTCTGGGTATACAGTCTATACTGTTTTGTGTGTCCTGCTAAAATGTGTTTCTTAACACATTGATCATCTAATCCCTGGCCATAGTTCTGAGAATGATCCCCTAACATGATAAAATATCAGGTGTTGTTTTTCAAGAAGATATTGCAAAACAATTTAAACTGGGCTTATAACTTACACATGGCAGTTTCTAATGACGGTGTGATAATTAATTATAACAGCTAGTTGAAATTTAAAACAAGATATTCCATTAAAACCTACAGAATGAACAATCAAAGGCCTGAGCTCATGATGATCCACGCAATATCAATGAAAATAACTCAAAATTTATACTAGAAAAAGTTGTACCTCTGAAGTTGTTTAGCTGCAGATCAGCTCTGATTGAGCAGACTATGATCAAAGGTATTCTAGCTGTGACCATTGTTTTTTTAGGGGTACCTAGAATATGCAATGGATTTAATAGAACCAATATTCTACTTGCACCACCATGTCTACTGTGATGGCTTTTTCTCATCTCTGGATTTATTCCTGAAAGTGTGGGAGACAACATCAATATTATGAGGAATCGAGCAACAAAACAGTGTCAATAAAAGGAGAAAATATCAAAAAGGTAACCTTATTACAACAGTTAGGAAAGATAAAGAATTTAATGTTGTTTTCTACAAATATAAATGAAGTGAAGTACATTACAATTCAACAAAATAATGACTGCGTGAAACAAAATCATTTGCCTCAAGCTGTCAAAATTTACAACAGAGAAATAATATAGATTTCAGCGATCGGTTATGATGGTGCCTGATAGAATATGTAGAAAAAGATAAAGGTGTGTATTTATTTTCCTGTTAACCAAATCTGTAGCATATTTAGAAAAGAAATTTCAGGTAAACCAAAGCCTTAGTAAGAAAACAGATCTTGGTTTCCATTAACCCTTTCGCATTCAGATTATTGTTAAATGTAAAGCTTATTTATTCTTATTGTATTGAATTAATCATGCACTATCCTGTAACATAAAATGGGGAGAATATTTGGGCTGGATTTGGTCAGTTTAAAGGCTAAATGATTAAAAACCAGCCTTACTTGACATTTAGAAAAGGAGTGGCGAGAAATTCCACAGGGTGTACGCAATTCAAACTATGGACACACAAGAGGTGCAGTGGTGTCACAGGAAAGTTAACGGAGAAAGAAGATTTTGCATGTTGTAAATGTTCAGGGACAATAAACACTAAGAACACAGAGGAAAGAGATTTTCTCATATACTGAGGAGGATCAGCTTCTGTTACTTAGGTAACTTAATTGGCAGTGGAGGAGGTGGTATTGAAAGTGTAATAAAATAAGAGGCTGGTGAAAGTTCACAGAGCTATTAGTATTGTCAGTAACAAAATGTTTTTTCTTTCAGAATGAAAAGCAAATTGTATGATGTTTGTGTATGAACAGCAATGTTACATGGCAGTGAGAAATGTGGGCTATGAAAGCAAAGGACTTACAAAAACAGGAAAGAAACTAAGACAGCATTAGTGTTCATGCACTGAGAGGAAAATTGGATAAAAGAGAGATGTAGTGAAAGAGGCTTGCACTGGTATGGACACAGGATGCATATAGATGAGGACAGCTGTATAAAAGAAATAAAAATCCCTTAATATGGATGGAACTTGCAGAAGATAAACACCCGGGAAGACAAGGAATGGTGTTGTAAAAGCTAATCTCGAGATTTTGAGGCGACAACAGAAAACAAGAGGACAAGTGTATGCAGTGCTAATCTGCACCAACAAAACAATGCAAATGCTATTAACAGACCCGCCCATCTTGGCAGAACTGATATACCACCAAGTACTCATACACACAGGTCCCCTTGCCCAATTTCCTCCTCAACCAACCCCACCACCCATCTCTTAACTATTGACTCTCTACTAACTGCATAGTTTTAATCCTCTTTTCTTCGGTAATACCAGTTATTTTCCCCACTTTCCCAAACCACTTCACCCATCATCCTTAATACTGTCCTTCGAAATCATCTCTCCTTCTCCCCCATAACCAGCCCACCAACATACAACCTCACTTTCTCTCAGCCTTCACCTGTCTCCTCTCTTATTACTATTCAACTGCTCCTCACTCTCTTCTGTACTCTTGTTCATCACCTACCCTCTCCAGCCTTCCTCCAACTCATGTCTCACAGTTACTCCTCCCTTTTGCCCACCACTCACTACATCCACTTCTCAACCCTACTCAACTTCTACAGACATCACCTAATCTTCCATATCTTCCTCCTTTCACATTTGCCTCCTCATCCCTGCCCCGCCTATAAACATCCCTCACAATCTCTGTCCACTCATACTCCCAGTTGTGTCACCACTTGATTCTATTCACCTTCTTGTACCTGAAACCTTATCACCACCATTTTATCTCACTTCTCGGGTCCACCTTCTCTTCCATAATGCAAGTAAGTAACCATACAACTCCTCAACAGCAGGAGAAAACTCTTCTCTTTCTGACCTCTTCTACTATACTTTAACTTCTTGACTTGTGAGCTGCAGGGTAACCTCAATAAAAACCTCAAAAGAATGCTGGTACCAGGAACAAAAAAGGCTCTCAGTATATATGGTAAAACGGTTGGCATTAGGGGTGTCAACCACCATAGAAACTATGCCAGAGCAGACATTGGAGTACAAAGGAATCGTTGGATCGATCAGACCCAGCCAAACCATCAGCACGGTTGATAATAACGATAGGTAGGATATATATTCTTTTCATTCTTTTATTCCTTTATGTGTTTCAGTCATCTGACTGTGGCCATGCTGAAGCACCACCTTCAGACGAACAAATTGACCCCAGGACTTGTCTCTTTTGTCAAACTACTAAGTGATGGAGACACAAACAAACCAGCATCGGTTGTCAAGCAATGTGGGGTGGGGGCAAATACAGACACAGAAACAGATACACATATATGTATGACAGGCTTCTTCCAGTTTCCATCCACCAAATCCACTCCAAAGGCTTTGGTCAGCCTGAGGTTATAGTAGAAGACACTTGCCCAAGGTGCCATTCAATGGGACTGAAGCCATAACTATGTGGTTGGTAATCAAGCCACTTACCACATAGCCACTCCTGTGCATGCATATATATATATATATATACATATATAAATAATGATAAATAAAGAAAAACATGAGTTCCATAGAAACTAGTTCATCAGCCTATCAAACATTTCAGGTACAGATAAAAAAAAAAAAAAGAAAGAGAAAAATGAAGCTGAATTAAGGTTTCCAATAGAGAAAATATTAACTACGTGACATGAAGAAATTGAAAAAGATGCTTATTTTTGGTCACATACAGTATAAGAAAAATCAAATTCTCAAACTGACATCTTTATTTATTCTTCAAAATTTTAGAAGTGTTGTAGGTTTTTGACCAACATCAAATTGAGTAAGGAAGGAGTTATGACCATCAGCATCTTTTTTTAAGGCATATATGCATCTAGGAGTATCTTAGCCAATGTGTACTTATACATTAATGTAATTAAGTTAAGTTTGTGGTTTCGTTTCCCTTATAGCTTTGAATTGACCGATGCCATTTGAGAAGAACGTTACAGTTGGAAATTGTGCTGAAGCTCATTGCTTAAATATCCACATTTGTGCTTATGATTTAACCCTCTGTCATGTCATGTATAAGCTCATTGAAGAAAGATCGAATATACTTCAGTATGGGCACAGTTCAATCATTAGAGCCAGTATAGCATTCATGGACACACTTTCTTCCTGATTGGAGGTTTTTGGTATACAAGGTGGTATCATCAAAATGTTCCCAGACTAGTTCTGTAGCGTGCCAACAGATAGCAGCACACAGTTGTATGCAATGAGAGCTACCAATGACTTTCATGAAGCAGTGTGCCAAGTGACATCACTGTGTTTACTTTGTAAGTTGTGAAATTTATGTTTTTGTCATGATATATATGTTGTAGCCTGCAATTTTGTCATGGTCAGGGAGTTGGAACAAAGAGCCAACAGGAAATTTTGTGTTAAGCTTGGAAAGTCTGCTACAATGACATTGAGCATGCTTCGACAAGCTTATGATTATGAATCAACGAGTCATACACAAGTGCTTCATAAATAGAACATCCCTGTAAGATGATGAGCAATTTGGTAGGCTGGCTACAAGCATCATCCCTGGGAACATGATATTGTGCATCGAGAATGTCCCCCAGAGCCAGACCATCAATTGAGAGTTCTACTGCAATATTCAGCACAAATGATGTGTGGAGCATGAAAAATTGGACCCTTCACCCCAATGCATCCTGTCACTGAGCACTCCCCATTCAGGAGTTTCTTGCTGAAATCAACATGGTATCACTTCTGCACCTACCCTATTTGCCAGATATAGCACCTGCACAGCTTCCATCTTTTCCCCCAAGATGATAATGCAGCTCAAAGGTTACCATTTTAACACTGTTGTCAAGATCTAGAGAGAATCTCAGAAGCTGAACATGCTTACTGAAAATTACTTCCAGGCCAAATTCAAAAAGCGACAGGAACATTGGAACTGGTGTATAATATGCACAAGATGACTATTTTGAAGGAGAGTAAGTTAAAACTTAGGTAAATAAATATTAAAAATAACTAGTCAAGGAGCCTTTTGATACCATAGCATGTTTTGAAAGTTAACACATTAGCAAAGAAAATAAAAGGGGGATATTTTCTTTTCTACTATCCTTTGAACAGCCATGCATCTTGAATTTTAACTGTCTCAAATATTATGATCATTCGAGGCAAAGAATCATGAAGCCATGATATTTCTCCAAGGTGCCAAGTTGAGCCATACTTTGATCCAAGCACATTGGTACACAACTTGCCGTCTCAATGATTTGTAGACTCCTCAACATCAGTAGACATTGTCTTCTTTCTCCAATATTTTTTGTACCACATTGATCCCATGCAGAATACTCCCTTCATACCATTCTGGTGTTTCAATGTGCCTTATGGAAAACTACTACCTCGAAGATACACTCTCAGAGTTAGACATGACGTAGCTATATTTGTCATCAGCTGAAGATTTCTGTCTTTTATCATCATCATCATTTAACATCTGTTTTTCATGCTGGCATGGGTTGGATGGTTTAACTAAGGTCTGGAGAGCCAGTGGCTGCACAGGCTCCAATTTGATCTGGCAAGGCTTCCTACAGCTGAATGTCTTTCCTAACACCAACCACTCCAAGAGGATGTAGTGGGTACTTTTCACATGCTACCAACACAGGCAGCCAGTCAGGTAGCAATGGCATTGATCCATGCTTGAATGGTGCTCATTACATACCACCAACACAGGTGCATGTCAGGCAACACTGGCATTAACCACAACTAGAATTTCCATTTCAATCTTATCTGGTTCAACAAGTATTCTCAAGCATAACATTATTGCATATTACATCCCACACCCCAAACTACTTTTATTCTTCATCACATCCTTTCTGTGCCTTCAGCCCCTGCCCCCCTTTCTCCCCCCGACTATCATTTTAAATACTTTACCATATCTACAATCAAAACCCATCTAGCCACCTAGTTGTGGCTGGTACCAGTACCATTTGATTGGCTCTGTGTGCTGGTGACATGCAAAAAGCACCATCCAAATGGGATTGATGTCAGTGCCCCACCAACTGGCTCCTGTTCTGATGGTACATAAAAAGCTCCTTATGTCTCTCTCCCTACACATCATTCTCCAACTTCCTGTTTTATTACCTTTCCTGAGCCACTCCTACATCACAATGTTATAGATATTTAGTAGTAATGTCTTGTTCCTGGACTTCAAGGTGAGGTGTTAGCACTCCATGTCAGGTTTATGGTCTGTATTTGTCATTCCAAGTCACAACATTCAAACTTTTTAATGAACTTATTTTTTTAGATTTTGAAATCTAAAATAAGATTTTCCAAAATTTGTTGGAGAGAGATCTATGAGAGTTTATTAGATGTCAGCCTTGAAGTTCTTTAGCTATCCTAATAATGGTTTATTTTCATTTGCAAACTTGAAAATAGTAGACTTTTCCTCTGATGGAAACAGTGGTCTCATACCATCCTCCTCTAAAGGTCCGTTTTCAATGCTGGCATGGATTGGACAGTTTGACTGAGGTCTGATGAGCCAGTGGCTACACCGGGCTCTAGTTTGGTCTAGCAGAGTTTCTACAGCTGGATACCCCACCTAATGCCAACCATTCCAAGTGTAGTGGGTACTTTTTATGTGCCACCAGCACGAGCCAGTGATGGGGTGCTGGCATTGGCCATGCTCGAATGGTACTTTTTACATACCACAAGCACAGAGGCCAGTTAGTGTGGCTTGATATCAATCACGTTTGGATAGTGCTTTTAACATGGAAAATATAACAAGACTACCTCTCTCCTGATGTTGGCAAGTCCAATACCATGGAGCAACTTTCAAGTTCTTACATTCAATTCATCATGTTCTTGTGATAATCATTCAAATGTCAGGAGAGACCCTTTCAAAGGCTGACAGCTCTGGCAACCAGATTTTATTCACTCTTCAATAATTTATATTTCCGCTTCCCATCAATTAATCACATTTTCTCATCTTATCTAGGCTATGAGTTCTAATTTGAATGTAAAAAGACTGTAATGCCAAGGTTGTTTATATTTAGTTTTAGGAGTACCATCATCATCATCAAACATTCACTTTCCATGTTGGCCATAAGTTAGACAGTTTGACAGGATCTGGCAAACCAAAGCACTGGGCTCCACTGTCTACACTGTTATATGGCTGAATGCCCTTCCAAATGCCAACCACTTTACAGTGTGCAAGGTGCTTTTTACACAGCAGCACACATTTTTCTATCCTTACCCCCAAAACGTACATTTGGATCTATCCAATTTCGTTTCAACGTTTGTGGAATATTGGATAAATTGAGGCCCAATATCTTAGTGATATTAATACCTGATCCATACAGCCTCCGGTCATCTAAGAAAAGCAAAAAATTGGTTTTAGCCTCCATATTTATCTGTTTTGTAGGCAGTTATTAATCTATATTATTTTCCTTTTTCTAGATCTCTTCATCTGTTAGAGTGTTACGTTATCATCTCATGAGACAATTTTGCTCAAAATGACAATTCCAACACAATGATTCCAATGGGACACCAGAACCAGAATACATCTACACTTTCAAAATGAAGTAGTTCTGCCAGAAAATTCCAACAAAAACGGTCAGCTGGTGGAAACTTGACATTGTTCCAATGCATAGGAAATAAAAGCCAAGTATTGTTATAGGAATCTGCAGATGTGAATGTTTAATCCAAAGTTGCAGAAAATGAAACATTTATGATGAACTCTTGTAATCATGGCTACAAACTTTTTTTGTACTCAGAATCAAAAGATTAAAAGATAAAACATGGAAATGCTGAGTTTTCCAAGAAAGAAAGAACAGACTTGCACTCTATGACTCCATCTGATAAGTGGCACAGTAAAGATTTACCTTTTATTTGTTTCTGTCATTGGACTATGGCTAGGATTGGGTGTTGTCTGTAAAAGTTTAGTCAAACAAATCAACCCCAGGTACTTTAAGTCTGGTATTTATTCAATTAGTCTCCCCTAAGCTACAGGGACACAAACAAATCCACACTAATTGTCAAGAAGTAGTGGGAGACAGACAAACACAGGGAAGAGACTTCCACATAGTTTCCATCTGGAAATTCATTCCCGCTTGTATTCGAGAGGACACGTCATGCTTCACGTGGCATTCCCACCGCTGTATACAGACAGGCACCCCTCAAGTCACGTTTTATGCTGGTTCTCTCATGCAATATAGAAACACCCACTCTGATGTGGTGAAAATTGCAGTCGAGGCAGCACTGTGGAAACTGGAGAGGCTCCTGTGTCGGTGACACAAAAAAAATCACTGAACATATTCAGAGCATTGACGGTTCCACGTTAGT
>JACXVO010039992.1:1058072-1068263 GCA_015501135.1 Hapalochlaena maculosa
CTCAGTATGCAACTGGTACTTAATTTAGCAACCCTGAAAGCATGAAAGTCTAAGTTGATCTCGGTGGAGTTTGAACTCAGAATGTAGCAACAGACGAAATATCGCTAGACATTTCGTCTGATGTGCTAACGATTCTGCCAGCTTGCCACCTTCCAGCGTTCTAATTGTTCTGCCAGCTCACTGCCTTTGTCAAGATATTGAAAATATTTTATAAAGACACACACTAGTTATATTATCAATGAGGTAGGACAGAGAGGTGTTTTTCCTAAGGACTAGCAGAGTGTCATTAATAACAACTACTCAAGACAAAATTGATTGAGAAATAAACATCGGCAGAAATATCAAGCTGGAGGAATTAAGTTATGAAAGAAGCAAGGAGAAGCATAGCTAATTAGGAAGAAAATTAGTTTAGCTGAGATGTTGTTTGAGGGTTTTGCAACTTATGAGCATCATCAGCCATTGCTCTGTTTTTAATAAGGCAAAGTTACAGAAGTGCTTAGCCACAAGCAAACCACTTTAACAAGCATTTGTCAACCTGGAAAAAGCTTTTAACAAAGCAGCACACTGCGCAGTTCGTTGGTTGCTAGGAGAATGGTGTGAAGATGAATGGCTTGTGTGGGTGGTGCAAGCCATGTTCAGCTATGTTGTTCATAAAGTGAAAGTTTAATCCAAGTTCAACCTGGAATTTTGCATACAGAAGAGATGAAAGTGAATCTTAGACTGATGACTTTCACAAAGGAAATGAGAAAGAAACACTTGTGATTCTTTATCATTTCCCGTGATGATGGAATAGATCTGTCAACGTGAGTCACTAAAGAGAAATAAATATAAAACGACAAGATCTCTCTCTCTCTCTCACACACACACACAGGTCTACCCATCTAGCAAGTGGGATGGCATCCTATGAAGGTTACAACAATGCAAGGAAGTAGTGTAGCCACATCTGATAGTGTGATCAATACAGTGACCATCAATATCATCATCATCTTCATCATCATCGTTTAATTTCCACTTTCTATGCTCACAAGGGTTGGATGGTTTGACTGAGGACTGATAAGCCAGAAGATCTTGCAAAGTTTCTACAGCTGGATTCCCTTCCTAACACCAACCATTCCGAGAGTGTAGTGGGTACTTTTTATGCACCACCAGCACGAAGACCAGTCAGTCAGTACTGGAAATCACCACACTCAAATAGTGCTTTTTATGTGCCACCAGCATGGGAATCAGTTAAGTGGCACAGGTAACAACCATGCTTAAATGGTGTATTTTACTTGCCTCCAGTACAGGACCAGTCAGGTGGCACTGACATCGGCCACAACAATGATTGTCCTTGACTCAACAAGTCTTCTCAAGTGTAGTTTATTGCCCAATGATTGAAGGGTACTCTTAAATGGGCCAGTTATGTGACACTGACATATGTCACAATTACGGTCTCACTTGGCTTGTCGGGTCTTCTCAAGCACAGCATACCTCCAAAGCTTTGAATCGCTTGTCATAGCCTTAATGAAGCCAAACGTTCAAAGGTTATGCTTCAACGACTTATCTCAGGTTTTCTTCTTCCATAGGTTCCCATCTAGAGTAGCATACTAGCTTCATTTCTTGTAAGTGTATGCATGTCCTCAGCATGTTTCACTGCTGTGTAGCATGCTGTTCACACACATGCATCATACAGTCTACCTTTCACTCTGATTGAGAGGCCCTCTATTACCAGTGTATATATCATCATCATCCTTATCATTCAACGTGCGTTTTCCATGCTGGCATGGGTTTGATGGTTTGACTAAGGTCTAGAGAGCCAGTGGCTGCACCAAGCTCCTGCCTGGGTGTCGAAGCCATAACGATGTGCATGGGCTGGCTGTTGATGGGAGTGTATTGTTTAGTTGGTATGACTGTTTGTTGTGTATGTGTAATAATATTATAACAGATCATTTGATATATATATACAATATTTGCAATCATACATTCATACATAAATGCATATTTTTCTATAGCTTTCTATATCTATACATAAACACAAATACACACACACAAGCCATATCTTGAAGAATACATAGGTCAACTTTGCCAACTGTAAAATTTTTCGAGCAAAATTGATTTTTAATAGAATTTAATAAAAGTAAACAACAAAAAGTTTTTTTAATGATGATAATCTAAAATTTAAAATGCATTTATATGATCCTCAGTTTAAATTGCTCTTTCTATTGGTAAAACATTATTAAAGAAAACATCACCAAAAAAAAAAAAACAGAACATTAGATTAAAAAATAAGTATCATTTCTATAAAATAAAATGAAATACTACTTTTATACTTATCTCTATTTTTAAAATGGGAGAACTGACAACAAGCACAAATTTGGAATCAATATTAGCCAAAACAAAATTATAGCTGCTACATTTATAGGTGAATATTTCAATAATTTTAATATATATTTCTATTTTTAAAAAGGGCAGTGGATTAATTAGCTGAATTGTTGAGAATTAGGACAAAATGCCTTGCAATATTCCTTAGTTTAAATCTTGTGGAGCTGAATTTTGACCTTAATTTTTTTTTTGACAGTGGTAGGGAGGAGCAGATAAGATAAACTAACAGAGATGTAACTGAGTTGATGCTATTGTCTACACCTCAAAATCTTAATATTGCTGAGATTGTACCAAAACTGGAAACAATTATTATTATTATTATTAAAAATGGGGGAAAAAAAATTAGCATATTAGTATTGAATGAAATATCTTGCAATGCTTTATTGTAGCCCTTTCCAATTTGATTTCAAATCTTGCTGAGTTTAGTTTTGCCAACCAAACTCATCATTTATGTGATGTCGAAATGACGTTGAAGTGAAGTTGTTAAAGTCTGCAGGCGCAGGAGTGGCTGTGAGATAAGTAGCTTACTTACCAACCACATGGTTCTGGGTTCACTCCCATTGTGTGCCACCTTGGACAAGTGTCTTTTACTATAGCCTTGGGCTAACTAAAACCTTGTGAGTGGATTTGGTAGACAGCAACTGGAAGAAGCTCGTCATCATCATCATCATCATCATCATTTAGCGTCCGTTGTCCATGCAGACATAGGTTAAATGTTTTTGACTGGGGTCAGTGGGCCGGATGGCCACTCTGAACCCCTGTCTGGTTTGGCTTGGTTTCTACGGCTGGATGCCCTTCCTAACGCCAACCACTCCGAGAGATAGATAGATAGATAGATATGTGTGTGTGTGTGTGTGTGTGTATTTGTCCCTCCCCCACTATCGCTTGACAACCGATGCTGGTGGGTTTGTGTCCCTGTCACATAGTGGTTCAGCAAAAAGAGACCAATAAATTAAGTACTGGGCTTACAAAGAATAAGTTCTTGGGTCAATTTGTTTGACTGAAGACAGTGCTCCAGCATGGCTGCAGTCAAATGACTGAAACATGCAAAAGAATAAATGCCAACATGGCATTGAATTATTGTAGTTGTACAAAGCTTGAAATTCGCATGTGTGTGTGTGTGTGCGCGCACGCTTGGATAAAGTAGATTGATAGAAGCATTTATTTCATTGATTATAGAATGTTTTATTTTTTACTCGTTTTAGTAGTTAGACTGAGGCAACACATTGAAGAATTTTTTGTCGAATGAATCACACCTCAGAGCCTGTTTTTTTGAACTCTAGTACTTATCATATAGGTCTCATTTACTGAACACACTAATTTACAGGGACATAAGCACAAGCTGTGGTGGTGGACAGACACACATACACACACATATATATATGTAGGTTTCAGTTTCTATCAACCAAATCTATTCACAAAAAAATTTGGTCAACCTGAGGCTATAGTAAAAGGTGCTCGCTCAAGGTGCCATACAGTCGGCCTGAGGATATAATAAAATACGCTTGTTCGAAGTGTCATATAGTGGGACTGAACTCAAAATCATGTGGTTGGAAAGTATACATCTTACCAAACTCCTACACCTAAATATTTTTTTTTAACATTCTACAAAGTTAAGGAATAATTATTCAAATTGTTTCTTGTATGTTAATGAGAGTCATGTCCTGAGGTATTGCAATTAGAGTAGGATAACACAACAAAGGATCAGTGTGTAGTACCATGATTAAACAAAATATATAAAATCGATTATTAAGACAGTAGGACACATTTTCGAAAGAGATTTGATTACTAATTGTAGCAGGTCAAGGGACCATGTAAGGCTCCTATCGTTGACTCTTGTACTGTCACACAACATCAGAATATAGTAATCCCCTCACCTCTCACACACTCAGTACATCACAGATTTTTCTGGCTAGTACAGGTGTACCTCACCCTAAGTCTTTAATTGATTCCGGGAGACATAACTTATGTTGAATATACTTGCCTACACCAATTGATGACAGTGTTCTTCATCCCTGGGACTTCAGATTTGATATGTGCTAAAATTGTGTCCTTATTATGTACAATCATTGATAAAGTTGTCCGACTCATCCCAAAAGGTCATGCAATTGCTACCTTAATTTCATGTCCTTTTATCATAACCAGTTTATCTTCCAGTGTTATAGCATGATGGTTAGCACTTTCACTGTGAATTTTCATAGAATAATGGGGGCAAAATATATCGTATAGCAACATGATTTTATGTGCTTTTAACGGTTTTCTAGTGATTTTATGATTCCAATATTTGTGGCGGACAGACGTAAAGTCGAGTAAAACGACTTTACTTGATTTGTATTTTTTCCATATATTATTTTTTGAAAACTGAGGTATAATCGAGAATGACTTAAATTGAGAGGAGTTAAGTCGAGGTATGCCTGTATATGTATATATATATATTATTTATATCGCGGACCTCTTAGTTTATCAGCTATTTCTACAGCTAATAGGCATTTATATTTTTTCAGATTTTAATTATTTCTGTGGGAGGTTTTGGAACGTGGAAGAATTATTATAATACATGTACATTTAGTAAAGACCTCGGCTAGTTGAATAACATGTTGTATTTTTGAAACAATAGTGATGCGGTCCACGGTCGTTTGTCCGACAACCTGCACGTCAAATATTTTCTCGAGAAGATTATTCTGATGCTAATCAACCAATCAAAGTCCACTGGATTTAATAAAATCTACAAAGCCATCTTCTCAGTGAAGTAAAATGCTACATAACGGATACAGAAAAATGGGATCTATTATAGATCGCATTACAAGTGCACGCACACTAAACAACAAGTAATCATATCTACAATTGTTTATGACCAGTTAATAGTTCCCAGTTAGTAATATGAAAGATTTGCATTTTCACGTTTTGTCTGTTGGGAAAACAAAGATTTCGTGAAATATAAAGAAGCTGTTGAATGCATTATTAATTCTCAATAGTCTACGAATTTATCATCTACGAAAGTAGATGATAAATTAATTCAACAGTTGAAAATATTTACGTAAATGGACTAGCAACTAGATGTATATGATTTTTAAATGCTTTGTTCGATAGTTTTTTAACGTTCATAAATGACAAAATAAAGTGAAATAAAAATATGAATGAGCCAACGTGAGAGTCGATGCGTGGTCTTTCGAGCTGCTAGAAATAGAAGCGAAATTTCTTTTATATCAATTCTTATCATGACAACATTCTCTTTGAAGTATTGTTTTAAAAAAAAGGGGGTAAGGGATGGTCATGGCTGGAACAACATAGGTTATCATTCTTTTGAATCATGTCTAAATGATATGACTGTAAATTAGGTGATTAGCAGAGTTTTGAAGAATTTCTGGTAAAATAATGGTATATGGAGAGAGTCAACAACAACAAAAGATATAACAAAAAGGAGTCCCTTTCTTTTTCTTCCAGAGATACTTACCTCACTTGAATGAGAACCACGCACGATCTGTCTCGCAAGAGAACCGAGGTCATTCATGTTTCCTGAAATTTTATCATTTAACCGTGATTTTGTTTCCTGATTCCAATTAGCAGACGCCATAGCGAGCTTCCACTGACATTACTGCAATCTTCATATCACATATGGCAACAACTTTTATGTTTAGTTTCGTTCTTTCACAACTACTTTCAAATATATATATGAATATATGAATATATATATAAACTTTTTAGTTGTGCCCTTTTGTAATTTTCTACTATAATAGATAGATACAGAGATAGATAAAGAGATTGCATGAGAAATAGAGAGAGAATGAGAGAGAGTGTTTGTGTTTAAGTGAGTGAGTGTGTATGTGAAAGACAGAGAGAGTGAGTGAGAGAGAGCCTTAGTTTCGTTCTTTTTCTCAACATCTCCTAAACAAGATATATATTGTATACCTGCTTTAAACATGTATTAATTATTTATTTTATTTTTATGGTCATAGAATTCAACAAAGCGTGAAGAGTGAAAAAAAAAACGTTAAAAAACGGAAAATAATTGTCAATCAATTAATTACGACAGTCGATATCATTTCTGGCCGACGTGAAGCATTCTTCAACTTCCCTTCTAGAATTTGGAAGCGTTTTTTTCTGTTTATATTTTCTTGGATGATGTTTTTTTACAACTTTGGTTTTCACTTAATATTCTGATGTTTTATTTTAAATAGTATCCAGCTCTCTGCGGTAATTCTTTTTTGCTTACTTATTTTTCCATTAAATTTGTAATCTAATTACAATGATATTTACAGAGTCAGCTGATGTTTAACAAACTTTCGCCAATAGTAATAACAAATGATACTGGGTCGTGTTGAGGAGAGAGTCCTTATATATATATATAGTCGCTCGATATACTTGAAATAGCGGCCACGTCTCACTCAACTGTCTTTCAAAAACGAAGGACAAATTGGATAATTTAGTCGTTTATTTATAAGTCTTGGACTTTATATGAAAAAGAACAGCTAAAAAAAAAAAGAAAACAGACTAGCTGGTCACAACGTGAATGCCTTTTGTCATAGGTTTACTGGGTCATGATTAACTTATGTCAAGACAAGAATAGTTTTGGTTAATTTATTAAAAGTTGATTTAAAATAGCAACGAAACAAACGGAGCACTTCTTGGGTGGACGATTTGAAGGACGTGTCACATCGCACCACTTCTGGGTTGGGGCCTTAATAAGGTTCATATGCAGAATTGCAAATTTCAATTGTTGTTCTTGAAAATGTCACTAGCGGCTTGACTTATTTCAGCAATTAATATTCTCATAGCCAATCAGACCTAAAGCACTCCATTCAAAATTTCTACAGCTTCTTTTATTTATATATAAGACATTATTAATCGCATTCAATTGGGCATAAATTTCCGTGCGAAGAACTTTTGTTGAAAAATTTAATCAGGAATATTAGAATATATTGTTAATAATTATCCATTCGCATACATATTTTTTTAATGTTGATATTGAATAGATTGGGCAATAAATAGATTTTTTTCGCAATGGCTGTGAATATTCTGTTTGCAACATCTTTAATTGGATTATATTCACAAGAGATTTGATCGATGATGTATCTGGGTTACAGGGAGCGTGGGATCGATTTTATATGTGACATAGGCAATTGAGTTTAGCCCACCCAGCAGTACTTTTGCATTACACAGAATATTTAAATTAGGAAACATTGAAAATGATTTATTTATTTTATTCTAAAGCATTTATTGAAGATGGGTCAACTCCGTCATTTTGAGTTGCTTTAGAGACACAGCTTCATAAGATTTTAGCCAGGTCCTTGCAACCTGGTGATTATGTAATTCTGCGTCTCGCTATTAATCTGTGAACAATCAAAATTTCAGGCGAGATGGGTGAAAAAAAAAAACATTGAAACATTTTTAACTGTGCTGTGTTAGAAGGAACCATCGATTCCAAAGAAACTGGTAAGAGGTCCACATCGTTAAAAGCCAGTTATTTATAATACTCCTAAACGAAGATCATGCTCCATGAAAAGTAATGTGGCACGTTTACTTAAGGAAAACTTTGTTTTGAAGATCGGACAAGTGTTAGAAAACTGATTGAGAAGGAAGATTTTACCTTTGGTCTCTTCAAAACCTATGAAATAATTTACCGATTCACTCGGCTTGTGACATGGAAGTGGATCATTCTTAAAAGCAACTGATATTTATGACAGCCTATTTATAATTTTATAACCCCTAACATTTATTTGAAAATATTGTATGGAATTATTTAAGTAATTCTCAATAAATACTATTCTGCCAAGATCTCATTCTAGTTTGATGTGTCTGTTTATGTATTTATTTATTTATTTTTGTAATTAATGAACCTTTTGGTAAATATTTTCGTTCAGAGCATATCCATATAATTGCATTTCTTTATCCTTGTCAAGGTAGTGTCTATTTAAGATTAGCTTCTGGAAATTGATTTACTTCTTTTGTTGGAGAATTTTGATCAAAGTATATGCGCGCCAACAAGGTTTAACTTTAGTTGACATTATTTTGGAAAATATTACAAAAAGTCAAATTCCATTTTTGTTAAAACAAATTTCAATGAAGTTTAGGATCAAATAAATACATCGGTCTTATCAATTTTAATTTTAAAAAGTAGTGACTGAATTTACTCCCCCCCCATCCCCATCCCAAGAATCTAAACTGAACCCAATTCCCCCAACCACTTTTAATTTTAAAACTTAACAGTATGTCCCATAATTGCGAGCTTGTTTACTGAAGAGTGGTTTGAATAGTGATACTTTCCTAATATTTAATAATTCTATATTTTAATTAGCTAGTTGTGTTTAAGTCAACAAGCCCCTCTATGTAATTGATTACAAAGAATATGTGTTCTTTGAAAGATTTCTGAATATCTTGAAGAGTCATCTGTGAAATGTTTGAACATAATTTTAATTATTAATGACATTGCATTTATAAATATCATGAATGAAAACTGGTGGTGGTGTCATTCCTTATCAGTTATCTGACTTTAATACAGCACAAACTTTTTCATATTCTCCCTCACAAGGAAGTTACTAATTTACTTATAAATATCGTTTTGTATTCATTGAATCCAAACTTTTCATAACAGTCTTTGGGTACCTTTAATGGAATCCACTCTGTTTGCAAACATTTTGACAAAGTCTTCAGTTTGGGAGTATCTTCCTCCCTCCCTCTCACTGCTCCCATCCTTTAAAGCAGGGGTTCTTAACCAGGGGTATCTATACCTCCCTGGCAGTAATGGAATTATAACTTTATTTTACTTTCATTAAAAAAAATATAATAAAGTTATCAATGCTTATGGTTTTGTTTTCATGTTCTTTTCCTAGCAATCCATATCTAAAGTACAGTTAATTCAAGCGATTGAAATATTTTGAATAGGATTGGAGATAATTATTTTGACAGTCAAGTGAAGGGGATATGGGACCATATTGGACAATCCATTGGGGGTCTGGAATCATCAAAAGGTTAAGAACCCCTGCTTTAAAGGGTCATGAGTATTACCCTTTCCTCCTGATTAAATGACAAAAAAAAACCCCATCAATCACCACCATCATCATTTAGTTTGTTCACTTCACATTAAAGCTCAATCCTCTTTCTCTTAATTCTTATGTCGGCTGTCATTTCTTCTTAACCTTTCATCAACACACATACCCTTCCCTGTCAATATGCAACACTTTTTCAATCAATTTATGAACTATTCATTTTTCCTGTTGGTTAGAATATGATCTAAGATTGATTGGTTTCGTCCATCTGATAAAAGGTTTAGCTTTACCAACCTGTTTTCATAGAGTTAAAATCTTGAACACTTGTGCTTTAACCCTTTCATTACCATTTTTCTAAGGAAAATCACTGTTTTGAGACTTGTCAAGACAAATGAAATTGTAGTCGTGGATGATGTTAGTGTCATAAAAATAGCACCCTTATTGATGGCACATAAAAAGTACATTTGGAGTGTTGGGCCTTGTGTACGCAAAATGCCACCCCTACTGGTGGCATGTGAAAAGCACATTTCGAGTGTTGGGCCTTGTGGATGCAAAATGGCACCCCTACACATTTCGCGTGTTGGTCCTCATGGAGGCAATGACAGACCTTCAGCATTACGCCATGCTTGAGAAGATCCATCAAACCAAGTAAAATAACAGTCAAGGAAGATTCTGGTATCATGTAAAATCGCCCAATAGACTCTCAGAGTAGTTGGTATTAAGAAGTCCATCCAAAGGTATATAAAAATTTTGCTGAATCAGGCTGGAGTCTGGTGCAGCCTTCCAGCTTGCAAGCTAGACCATTCAGCCTATGCTAGTGTGGACAACAACAATGATGGTGGTG
>JACXVO010039992.1:1215307-1226337 GCA_015501135.1 Hapalochlaena maculosa
TATATATATATATATATATATATATGATAGAAAATAGAATTATTCTTCATTTAAGATCACTGCAATTATTTTGACACATTCTTACATCTTGGTTTTTATATAAACTCTATGAGTTATTTTGGAATTGCTGATGTTTATCCATTAAACAGTTAATCCATTTGCAAGAGCATTTCAACTGTATGATGATACCAGGTAGCCAATAACTATAAACAGAATTGCAAAGTATTCTACAAGGTTTTTATCCAGATCTTACTGAGCTTTGCATACATACATACATAGATATGTACATACATGCGTATGTGCATATGTACATACATACATAGTACATATGTATGTACATACACACACACATATATATGTATATATTTATATATATGAAGGACAAATAAAAGAGCTTATGTGCTTATATCATGAGCTCTTGTCTCTCCCTAGTCCCCAAATAAAAATTACTGCAAAAGAAGAGAAAGAAGGTATAAAACTGAAACAAATGAAATGAAAAATATGTAGAAGATTGAAACATCATAGCAACAACAGTAATGTCCAGTTTAAAATGACAGTTGATGAGTGAAGAAAATAACTTTATTGTCATGATTCTTTTGGAATGTGTCAGAATTATTTCCATTTGTTTTGATAAATCTTAGAACATAAAAACATTCTTACACCATAAATTGTTTTATGACTTCAGGCAAGCAGACAAAAGCCTGATTCTTTTCATTGTTATCAGCAGATTGAATTACAAGGTATGATTGATGACATCATGGAGACAGAGTGTTATCTGAAGATCTTTTCCAAATGCATGTCCAGCTTCTGGAATTAGTTAGCATTACAATTCTGATAAATATAGCGGCTCATGAATTAACAAACTATATTTAGAGGTAATATTTATTTCCACTTAAATGTGGATGTTCTGTTAGAACAAATCATACTGCAGTTGTTACCATAAGAGAAACTCTCATATTGGCTTTGATATGCAAAATGTCACTTGTTTATATTGCTTGTGGGGAGATAAATCCTTACCACCTCTAGGCTTGAGACCACCAGATCACATGTTTTCAACCTTCCTTAGTCTTGTCAATGATGGATGCTTGACCACTAGATATAGCAGCAATTCATCTCCCCACCAGCGATATATAGAATAACAGCACCAGAACAGGTGCTGATGTTGTGAATGGCCAGTAAGCTTGTTAAAAGATATTTATTAGTGACTGATGTGTGCAGGAACGGGCAGTAATAATAATAAGAGGTAATACTTATCCCCATGTAAATGCAGATGTTCTGCTAGAACAAACTATACTGTGGAGAAAGTCTCAATTTAGTTTGTGGTGCAAAATGTTTATACTAATAATAAATATTTTGTATCAACGTCAATATGAGAGTTTCTCTCATGGTAACTACTGCAGTATAATTTGTTCTAATAGAACATTCTCATTTAAGTAGGGATAGATATTACTTCTTGGTATTGTCTTCCTCATTAATAGATATTAAAAAAAAAAATTAGTACTTTCAATATTTTTTCTCATATTGAAAGGCATTCCACTCCCTAATCTGAAATTCGAATCCACCTAATTTATTTTATTCTTTTATTATTTTACTCAGTAGAATGTGGCATGCTCACCCCAGAATAGACAAAAACACAGAAATATATACATATAGTACATATCAATTTTACATATAGCATATAATATATATATATATATATCTTTTCAAACACCCATGAATGTATTCATTTGTAAATGCATTCATGAGCAACGATACACATTTTTACACACATATACAATCTAACAAAGATATAACTTATGCATCTGTTAAGTTAAAAGAGTTTTTGCAGAGACTCATGCCTTCCTGAATAGATGACCTGTTTATGGCACATATTGCTCTCAGGATTTACTACAATATGTTTGATAATTAGGTGACCTGAAGTAATAGATAATTACATAGAATAAACACAAGGATACAAATATAGTTGATTTGAAATAAACAATTTTAGAATTGGTAAGCTGATGACTCTTTCTATTATCTAATAATGAATAAATATAGTTTTGAAGTTTTAATATGCATGCAAACAATCTAGAATATGTAGTCTGCTAAAAGTCATTTGTTACAACAACCACTTAGACATTAACATGCTGCATCTCTCCTTTGTTTTGCTTATCATCACCACATTCCAGTGAACTATCCAAAACTCACACAGATCAACAATGTTTGCACATCAACAAAATTTGCACAAACTAACTTTTGTCCATAGAATTACAACTGGAACTCACTTTCTACTTACACTTTATTTGTATGCAACAACCAAACAATTTCAATCTGAACAACAACTTTGCCAGTCTATAAGCTATTTTCTGCAAAAATTATAGTCCTCCTTCAAAAACTGAGATGTAAATATACATGTATATTACATTGATTTATGTATTTGTTAAATATACCTTAAATTTTTTTATGCATGTCCACTTACATGCTTCTCATTTCTCCCTACCAATTCAAGCCTGTTGGCCATGAATTTGAATCAGTAGGAAGCTATCTAGTGGGAATTTTTTCTGGTGCCACAACTAGATATTTATGGTCTCCAGTTAAGTTGCCTGGAAAATTTCAGCTAGGCACAATCTTCAGTTTGAGAATACACTGAAGCATGAAGAGGTCTTGTTAAAGATACTCTATGTTAATGAAATACATTTCAATCTATAGTCCTTGAGTTTCCAGATAAATTGGAGCAAGGATATGGAATATGCATATCTCTTGACCTTAATGCATAAATGCTGATAATAACAAATTTTGAATGTTTTCACAGTGAGCACTAAGTGACTCCTTTTAATTATCTGTGGGTATCATACATGTGGTATGTATCATTGCTTTGGAAAGACATTATCTTCTGAGTGAGTAGTAGGAGCATTTCACATGTTACAAGTTGGTTGTTTGGGTCCATGGTTTTTAGTAGTTTTGGTGAGTGATCAAAGTTAAAGTTACCAAGTTATTGATGTTCAAGAGTTTGTTGCATTTGTTTACCAGTAGGAAATATTGTCCTATAATAGTTAGTAAGTTTTTGGTTTTATTAGCAAGTATATTTGTGCTGAATTAAACCAGGTTATCCTCTTGGTTCTGCTATAGTGTGAGGAAGAGGTACATTTTGTACATCGTCACACTAAAGTCACTTCTAGTTTGCAGCTAACTATAGCTAGAAGTTGCTTAATATATGAGCATGTATGAATGTGTGCCATGATGATATAAAGAAGAAAATAAACTGTAAATATCTGAGAAGATGTAAAGAAACACATACCTTCCATAAGTTATACAACATTAACATTTCTGGTTAACTACTCAGGAATATTATTCTTTCTTTTTCTTCATATGTCTATCCAAGATCTTTATTATTGGCTGACAAATGAAGAGAAAAGTGGGTTCAACAAAAAGAAAAAAAAAACCTTATAACCAACTCTTAATAAAAAGATGATTAGAAGAAATTAGTGGAAGTTTACAACAGAAAAAAAGTATGGTTTGTAACCAAAATACTCTTCACCATGGATTTATGTTTCAGGCTGACTACAGTTAAACAACAACACATGGCTAAAATTAAGGATCAATTCAAATCTTAAATATGAATAATTAGATTATAGAATCTTAGGTACACTGAGTAATAGACATGGTTACAGATGAATATTCTAGTCATTTTTAACTTTAGAAAGAAGGCTATATTAATGGATATTGTTGTTCTGTTCATATGGTGCCCGAAGAAAAGATTCTATAATCATAGTTAGAATATGGTTTAAATGAAAACAATCAACACACATCCAAAACATTTTCCCTCTATTGATCAGTTGTTCTCTCAAAATCCTATGAGCTGTAGAGATACTGAATCAGGGGTGATTTAAAACCAGAAGAGAAAAGGAAGAAAAGGCAAAGAAGGAAAGGAGAAAGAAGAAAATGATAAACCATACTAATAATAATAATAAAGTAATTGCATAAAGTGCTCAGGTGCATTGCAACTCATCGAAGAGAGTTCGGGCAATGTCTTCAAGTAATGCATGAGATGATTTAAATAAATAAAAAAAAAGTATGCTTGTAAGATACATCAAGAACAGCGAGCAGCCTGCATGCATGAGGGGAGAATATCAGGTGTAACTTCAATAAATCTACTCACACATTTTTTAAGGGAAACTGCCATTTCATATGCTGTTCGACCACACTGAAAAGGAGAGAGAAAGAGTAAAAAATGAAGCAAGTGTAAATAGTTGTTCATACATTGATATTAATTTCTTTTTAAGTCACAGTTATTTTTGGCAGAGGATAGGAGAATGTATCAACTTGATCAACTCCAATATCTTTATTTCATTGAACACAGCCATTAGGTTCCAGTTTAATTCTGGTATATATTTTAAGACCAAAAGGATCATTGGGAAAGACAATGCCATGAGGTCTAGAACTGGAAAATTGAGAGATAAAACTAAATACTGAGAAATGTTTATTCAAGAAATCCAGTTGATCAATTTCTTTCCTCACACCGTCCTGTCTTAAATCACAATAACAATTTCTAACATACACATAAAGCCACACATTTCAAGAATGAATGCACAATGAATTATATTGACCCCAATACTTGACTGGTACTTTTTTTTTTATCAAGATACAAGCAAACTTGGCCTTGATAGGATTTGAAAGTAAAGGAGCATGACTAAATTTATAAAGGCATCAAATTCTCTCAGTTCATAAAACAACACTCATTTACAAAACTATTAATAGTAACTTGTTTATCTAGTATTAATTATCAATGAGACAGTGAGTGGCAGAACACCATAACTTGTAGTATTTAGCTATGTTCTTTTAGGTTTCAAGTTCAGTTCATGCCAGGATTGACTTCATTATTTTTATTCATTAAAAAAAAAAGAAAAGTATTTACTATGTAAGGAAGTTGAATGAAATTGTACCTATCGTAGAAACCATCATCACTATTATTATTATAACAGTCTCGGCTAATTCTGGTAATCATAAGTTTAATTGAAATTACAGTAGACATTTTGTTTACCTTTTGTAGCAAGTAGATATTCATAATTTGGTTTGCTTAAGCTTAAATAGACTCATAACAGTTTGTACATTTGTTTTCTGCAACTCATCAGACTACTCACTAGACCAGAAAAGCATTGTGTGTTTTGAACCACCCTACCACTATAAATAATGAATTTCCTCTCAGAGAAGAAAGTATTGTCAGCAGACGACTTTGATGCCATGCTTTGTTCTTTTCCTGCACAGTTGTGTGCAAACTGCATGAGGAATTACTAACAGTATTATTCATATTGTACTAATTTGATGTATCTTTTATTAGTAGAGAAATAATGTGGCTGTCAATTTTAACCCATGTCTTTGTACTTCTTGGTGCTCTTAATCATGACTTGTTTGAAAACAGAAGATTATAATATTACCAGGGGCATAGCCACATCACTTTCCCTTGCTAAAACCTTAAACAATGCACATAATTCTTGGTTCATTTTGTCTGACTAATAAAATTGATCAACAATGTCAGTGAATAACTGAGGAGCAAGTAATCTACTAACCTTACTTGATATTGTGGTGTCAGCGTTGTTCTCCAACAGAAGTTCTACTAATTGTTGATGGCCATTAATGACTGCAATTATTAAACAGGTTTTTCCATCATTGTCTGTGAGATCAATATCTGCCCCACTGAGGATCAGTGTCTTAGCAACTATTTTGTGACCAGAAAGAGAAGCTGAGAAAATAAAAACACAGAACACTGAATGTCAGTCCATGCATATGAATCCCTTAATAGAAACTCAGTTAATGTATTCAGTTTTTCTAAAAATTGTTCATGGGTGCAAATATTTCAATAGGGATATAAACACTTTCAACAACACTAAGACACAATCACTACACATCTCTAGCATACAATTTTGTATGTCACCCGTTCAAGTTTTAAAATCCTTAAAGTTGCTACATATACAAAGCATCATAATCTCTAATGATCTTTCTTGACAACCATACACACACAACATAGTTACAGCTGCATTTTAAAGTCAAGACTTGCTTTTCAGTTCCAGAAAATACTTGCTCAAGTAAGATTCACAATGTGTAGCTGTTGCTACACATACAATGATGTATTGTAAGTCCTTTCTTGGAAAAATTACCCTAGCAAAAATATTAGTGATCGAATAGAAACAAAATACATTCATTCTTGAAAAATAAAGAATGCTAGTAGAATGTTTCAGTAAAAACTAAATATTCAATGAGGTTGTAACACAGATGCCAAGAAATATTAAAGTATAATTTGCCTGTAGTATACAATGCTCCTATCAATTTTCTGCTTTAACATTCTATAATAATAATAATCATTTATAAGATATTTGAGGTAAGAGGTTAAATTATTAAAACAACATAAGTACAATTGATTTTAATATAGGTGCAGACCAGAAATTTGATTCTCTTAAAACTCTATCAAAACTGAAATATTACTGATTTAACAGAATCTTAGTTCTTCGTCTCTTTCACAAACACTATCATTGCTACTTATAAATAACACCCATAATAAAACATCCAACTTGGTATTACTTGAGGTCTCTGGATGAAACCTAGATCAGCTTGTATAAAACAAAGTAACAATAATATAAATAACAACGACAACAATAATAGTTTCTAATTTATGTACAAGAATAGAAACTGGAAGAGAAGTTGATTATATAGGATCCAGCAACTAGTAGTTTATTTTATCAGCTCTGAACGAATAGTTGTCCTTGTCAAGGATTGAACTTAGAATATGAAGATATGAACAACTATTGCAAGGATTTTTGTCTAATGCTTGAATCGTTCCACCAACCAATGCAATAACAATGACATCTAACATAGGCAAATGTCCACATTTTGAGATCTATACTTGAAATTGAACCCAGATTTGACTGATTTATCTTCCTAATCCCAAATGGATAAAAATCGGAGCTTGCCCCATTGCTATCTGAAATTAGAACATGAAGGGATATAAGAACATTTTAGTATGTTGCTACATTGCTTAAATGATTTTGCCAAAACAAGAATGGTGTTGGTCATTGTTGATTAATTTACCTTCAACACTTGATTGCTTTTTGATTTATGAAAGGATGAAAATTGAAATAATTCCTGATGTGATTTAAACTCAGGATATAACAAATTGTTGTAAGGCATTTTTATCTAGTACTCTATCAATTCTACCATATATCATCTGTTCTAAGAATAACACTATTACTAATAAATGATAGATTTGTGGACAACTAGAGAGGAGGTTGCAGTATAGTAAGATGTCATATGCAAATTCAAAAACGACATGTTCTATACATCTAGGTTTTACTTTTTCAACTGGTGTATTGATGTTGTCTTCCTTAATTGACATATACACACATACACAATAATTCAGTTAGTTGAGTGTGATAATTATTATTATCCATTTATTTGATTGACAATTTATTCAGTAGAGATTTTATATCTACACTGAATTGTAAAAGTAATGTGAGACGTGTAACTGTGAAATATGTTTTAATTTCATTATGTCAGAGATAAATTTTGATAAATCTGATAAAGTCAGTCTATTGGATGTACTTTGACAACAGTCTATGGGTTGTGTATTCTGGTAGTGGGCAGATCCAGCACACCAAGATTGTAGGACATGACATATTCAAAACTATGTATACCCACCCTGAGCATACTGAATAGCAATACACCATTGGTAGAATCAGTGCAATGAGGTGGTTCACAAAAGCTATTGGCATCTGTGTCCACACTCTGGGGAGAGCTGCCTCCAATTACACATGAGTTGTCGGCCTTGGAACAACTTGGTTCAGTCGTCTCTGGATTTCATCCCACAAGTGTTCAATTGAGTTCAAATCCAGGCTGAGAGCCAACCACAGCATGGATCTGATGTTGTGCTGATGACATATGCATCTCTGTAACATTAACCTCCTATGCCACACCCTCACTCTGCTATTCAAGGTGGAAATATTGTACTGTGTCATTGCTGATAGGTCTCTGCCCAGTGCCAATGGTCTCACGAGCTGTCATGCTGCTGGTCTGAAGTGATCACAGAGGTGTTGCAGGTGGATGAAGCAGTCCAACTTGGGTTTGGTCACTTAATGATGCCTTCTGCTGGCATGGCTTGCAGTGCTGTCGGTGTTGTATCACTGTTGCAGGCAATAGATAGTGTTGACATGGACATTATAAGCTTTTTGCAACAACCAGGACATGCTGCCCTGCTTGCAATCAGCTGATAGCTTGCTCTCTCTGTGCTGTTGACAATCAGGTCATACCTGATGTGTCGAAATTACAAATGCCAGGAACACAGCTCAAGTTGATTTCTATACCCATAACCTCCACAAGATGCACATGCATTTCAGATTTCATGGCAATTGTTTGTGACTGCCACCCAATCAATGCAGCTGTTTTTTGGCATCTCATTTCAGGAAAAGTTGAAAGGTTACATGTAATTTGAGTTTCAGCCATAAACCAGCATGTCCTAGAATATTTGCACTTACATCTCTGAAATAAATTTTCAGTGCATAGTTTAAAGAATTATTGTCAACCAAATTTACCCTCTTGGATCTTATACAATATAGCTTAATGTATATATAGTGAGGTGTAGATGCTAAAATTCTATTGTACTTCATACTTGAAAACATGAGATTAATAAAAGCCATAATCTAAAGATAAGAAAAATGTGGAAATATGGAGTACAAACCTAGACTGAACAATTTATATGATCAATAACGATTTACATCACAAAATTGCTAAACATTGAAAGAAAGAAATGCTATTGATATATTTAAAATTTTTCAATGAAAGAAATACTGTTTTCAATTTATAGAATCAACATTTTGGTGAGATTCCAATCTTGTTGACAGGATAACAGAAGTTCATTTTAAAAGGATTGTTAGATCAACAGAAGTTCAAAATAAACATTAACCACATTAAATTCACCAGTCTGAATGTGTTTATAATAGTCAAGAGTTCTGAACTTTATTCTCTAATTAATATACAAAATATAAACAAATACATACATAAAGTGTACACTGAAATGAAGTGGATTTAGATACTTTAATAGTTCAATACAGCATGCATTCAAAAAGTTTCTGACATGTTTTCCTGCTAAAACTAAAGTTGTATGGGGCAAATAATTTGGTTGGAAGGTGACACTATACTTCCTGTGCATGCATGCATGAACATTTTCACACTGGTAGACTGTGTTATTTCCTGGTTGTTATGCCTAGATTACTGACATATACAAGAGGACTGAACATATAGAACAGAGATACTGTATCAAGCTTTGCCAAAAAGCTTGGTGATATTCAAATTCAAACCATTCAAAAGATTCGTATGATCTTTGGTAATAATGCCATGGGCAAAACTCAAACCAAAGAGTAGTACAACTACTATTCCACCAATGTTTGAACTACTTCAAACCTTAGGCCATCCACAAACTAAAATGAGGAGCCAATTGAGAAGATTCAGCAAATAATCATGGATTGACCATTCTGTTACAATTCAGGAAGTTAGTCACAAAATGAGAATAAGCATAGGATTTATATATTTCATTTTAATGGAAGATTTATGCATGCAGAGTGTCAGCAAAATTCATTCCCAAAGTACTAGTGGAGCAGCAGAAGCAACTTCAAATGAAAATTGAACAGGACATGTTGGACTGTGCAAACCATGATCCAGACTTCATCAAGACTATCATCACTGGTGAAGTGACATAGGTTTATGATCCCTGATTGATGTGCTTGGTCATCTTATGTGAAAATGAAAATCTTACGAGTGCACAACACATGTCTGTATGCTAGGTATAATAACCAGAGACCGATGTGGTCTATCAGCACAAAAGTTCTCATGCTTGTACAGGAAGAGTGGTGTCACCACCTCCCCAAATGATTTTGTCTATACAACATTATTAGTTTTGGTGGCAAAAAAGGAAAGCAGATAGTCTTGAATGCATCTTATACACTCTTTTATTGTTCACTTCTCTCTCTTTTTACATTTTATTCTCTGTACTATGCATGTTGTTCTAGCTTTCATTGCTGTCTTTCTTTATTTGACATACAGCTTCTTTCCATTTTATTTAACTTTTTCTGATAAGTTGTAGTGCATCTGAGCACTGTTTACATTAAGCAACATATTAGTGTCATTATTATTTTCATTTATAAGCTGGCAGAATCATTAGCATGCTGGACAAAATGCTTAGCAGTATTTCTTCTGTCTTCGTGTTCTGAGTTCAAATGCTACCTGGGTTAACTTCGCCTACTATCCTTTGGGGGGGGGGGTCAATAAAACAAAAATCACTTGAGCCCTGGGGGTTGGCATTGACTTACCTCCTCCCCTGAATTGCTGGCCTTGTGCCAAAATTTAAAATACTAATTATTATTTACACATTCATTTTTCTCTTCTATAATGACCAAAATGATGTTCGAGCATATTGGAAAATATGTGTCTAACAACTTATTATTATGAACATAACACACTAATTATTTAACCTTCTAAAAGGGGCTGTCAGCATGAATTTCTATTTCTACAACTAAACTTCACCATATTAATAGAAGTAATCATGATTATATCAAATTTAGAATTTTTTTTTATAGAAAGTAATAGCAGCTTTGAACTTATTTTAAGTATGATTCTCCAATGAATACAATGATGGCTGGCGGTGGCAGTGGCAGCAGCAGCAGAGTTGATGTCCACTGAGTGAAGTAGATGTAATTCTGCATATAAACCTTAAATTCTACTGTTATGCGCATATGTATACACTCACTTGCATAAACATGCATGCACACACATATACAAACACACACACACATACATATATATAGAAACACATACAAATACAAACTCAAACACACACATGAACAAATACAAGCTCAAACACACACATGAACAACCTATCCCCACATGCTTTACAACTACTTTGAAGGGAATAAAAAGAACCAAACTACACTTAAAACTTACCACATCGCATCAGTGGAGTCCAGGCAGCATTTTTGTCTCGAACGTTCACATCTGCTCCAGCCCTTATC
>JACXVO010039998.1:69050-85048 GCA_015501135.1 Hapalochlaena maculosa
AAATATCGCTAAACATTCCGCCTGGCATGCTAACATTTTTGCCAGCTCATTGCTTTGATAATGATGCACATTGTCACTTATGTGAACTTGTACTGTTCTCAAACACTGGTTGTTAAAAGCCTACAAATGACTATCCACTTGTACTCAACCACACGTGGGTAGAAACCACTGTTTGTCTTGGGCTTCACAAAGGAAATGACCAGTGACTAAGACCTCTAGTGTGTTGGTGTACTTGGGAGAATCCACATAGCCTGATATAGCAATATCTGCAGCTGCATACAGAAATGACCACCCCTCAAGATATCTCAGAGTTTGATCTCTTGGTGTCACGAAACCTCCATGAGTAGTGGAATTGCAGTTGAGGTAGTCTTTGGTGCCACTTGCGTGGCACACATGAAGGTGGCACATAAAATCACCAAAAGCCTTGTCATGCAAATGGTACATAAAAACACCCTCACTATTGGAGCAGTTGGCATTAGGAAGAGCATCCATCAACAGAAACCAAGCCAAAACGGCCAACCCATGCTTGCATGGACCCAATTATATTATGAGGGACAAAAGCAGTGTTGAGCAGATGTTAACATGGACAATTCAGCCTAAATGAAATAGATTGGAGAAAGGCAAAATCTTGCTCTTGGATTGTCATACATTCAGCTCCGAGTCCATGAAAATAGAAACAAAAGGAAAGAAAATCCAAATAATGATTCCTAGAGATTGTACTGAGAATACCAATATTAGTAGACTTCCTAGTGGACATTTCACTTGAAGTGACTTCCCAGTACGAATTCTGCATTATTGCATTGTGTTAGCTGGAACACATTGCAATTTTCTGGTAACTTCCAGGGTTTGCTATTTACTCATGGCTGGATCAATTTGGTTGAAACTTATCTAAGCATCAATAATGCTAGTGACATTTGAAAGAAACAAAAAAGCACAATGTAAAATGTTCAGAAGGACTGTCAGTTATCAAAACCGTGCCTAAGTGGACACTCAGCTATTATGCAATACTTAGATTCTTTGAGCCATGTCAAATTGTCCAGCCCATGATGATAATGAAATATTTTGGCTTAAGAGCAATTGAGCATTCCAAGCAATCAGGCAAATATAAAATATGGTGTTTGCAGTACGGCTTGTATTTGTGCCTTTCCTGGCCACTACTAATATGAGGTAGTGCTGTCACGAGTACAAATCATTGAACAAAAGTGCAATGTATTCATTAGAAAGTGACTAAGCCTACCTCAAATGCTGAATATTTCAGCTCTCTATCATAAAAGAAGATCATTGCAGTTACTGCTGGCATCATAGCCAAGATCTATAAACTTGGGAAGGTACGGACAATGATGTTGAGTATCAAAGGATAATGAAATTAGGAATAACCCACCGTTTGTAAGAACAGCCAAGAAGTGGAAAGCTGAAGCAGGGACAAATGACATCTTATTTTCACTTATATACTGCAATATGGTGGGTGCAGCTCACACTCATCGAAAGATCAGTTCGCACCGTTTTCAAATATGTTATGGAGCGAAAGCAGATCTGTCTTTAGCAACATCATCGAAACAAGATAAGCAGAAAGAAGAGAGCTTCATTTGAATAAATATGCTCAGCAATGACAGTTGACGAAATGGAGAAAAACACATTGTTGAGAGAAAAATAAAGTTGAAAGGAGATATGGAAGTGGTCTACATTTCGGCTTAGCTTCTTACTTTGCACATCCTACGATGTTTTGCCATCGCCTACGAATTTAGTACGATGGAACATCTGAATGTGATGAATGCCGATGCGGACAAGTCGGCACAATCAAGCATATTCTCTCTAACTGTTCACTGGCATTGAAGAGATATACATGAAGACACGATTTGGTCCTTCAAGTTATCTTCAATGCCATAAGAAACTAAATTGCCCTCATGAACAGGGGGAAAAAACCTTTGAAGGAACCAACTGGAGATTTCATTACCTTTGTGGTCTCTCAGGTCATTGGATACATCCCAAGAAGTAAAAACTCTCTGTAAATGACCAGAAATGGAATGGTTATTGGTGGGGTAACTCTCGATTTATTAGGGTGCTAAGCATTCTTTCCTATCCCGATTATAAAGAAATCAGATAGTTATTTGATGCGAAAGTTAAAATGAGAGTGTGCGGATCCATGTCAAATTGTCCAGCCCATGCCAGCATGGAAAATGGACATTAAATGGCGATAATGAAATATTTTGGTCCCTCCCCTAATATGTCTTTGTCAAACCTACATCTGCTGCCCGATCTCTCTTATCTCTCCTCTTTCCATTGCTCACTTTTCTGTCTACTGTAATATCTGGCTGTGATTAATATCAGAACTAGTTATTACATATTACTACTCTCTCTCTCTCTCTCTCGCAAGTCATCAATCCCCTGGGTCACTTCTTAACATCCATTTCTCTGTCATGGCACTGATCTCTTTTGACTTTATTTTTTGTTTTGTTTTTTTTCTTTTTGCCTCTGGCCAGCTCTACCCTTATTTGTATCTATCACTCATTTCTTTTACTCACCTTTTCCAATTTTGTACCATGCTCTCTTATTGGAAATGTTTCCTTGAGAGTACTTTCTTGCTACTAATCACCACCATTTTCATCTTTCACACAGCTATCCACCCCCCACCCCCCTGTATATATTGTGGTGTAACCTTAAATTTGCTTTTACTCAGCCCACTGTGCCCTCTGTCTCACTCTCTCACTAATCCATTTCCTTACTATTCCTCCCATCCCTAATATTGTTCAATACTCTCCACCCCTGCCTCTTCTCAACAGTAAACTTGTTCTTCCTAGCAACACTTTGACTAAAGATATGATGCTTTTTAGTCATGCAAGTTACATGGTGACTTCATGAGTGCTGGTGCCATAATAAAATGTGCTCAGGTCACTATGTAAAATGTTTGGTGAATGAGTTGGTATCAGGTCAAGAGGACTGTTTAATCTTGTCAATGACAAGACTACTATACTAGTACTGGTGCCATAAAAAAATGCACCCAGGTCACATTGTAAAGTGGTTGATAAAATGAGCAGAGATAATGCAGTGTTGAAGGGGCTATTTTGGTTTGCTAGGGACATGGTGACATAAAAAAATACACTCAATATAATTTGCAAATTGGTTGGTGCTAGAAAAGGCATTCAACCATAGAAAGCATATTAGAACTGAAGTGTCTTAGCCAAATCTATTCCTCCAACCTGACTAGAAAAACTATAATTCCAATAAAAACTGACTTTGCTCTTGTTAAGCAGCACGGATCATGCCAGCATAGAAAATGGGCATGAAATAATTATGGTGAACAAGAGCACTCAGAAAGTGCAAACCTTTGTCTTGGTAACACCAACATCATCTCAATGATTAACCAGTGATGATTTTTAAAAGGAGAATATCTTAAATTTGACTTCTCTCACAAACAAGAATACTAAAGGTGAACCCAATCACTTTCAAAAATTTAATAAAAAAAGCAAAATAATCCAAAATTGTTGTCTAGTACCAGATCAATCCTCAAATCTAGTCACAAAGCCTGAAATTCCTCAAAATTTCATATGAATCCATCCAATGGTTCTTGAAGTACCTTATCTTGCTGATAAACATGCCATTCCTATATCATAAAAAAAACAAAGATACTGGGTTTTTTTTTGTTTTGTTTTTTTTTAGAAAATCAATGTTAGTTTTCAGTTACTTTAGAATTCAGTTGAAACAGGAATATTTAGTTTTTTTAAAAATAGTTTAAATCAAGATTTCATTTTCTTCATCTTTCTATTCCAGACTGAAGAAGCTGTCCGAGAAGCTAGAAATATGCTTGAATATGCTGAAGAAACTTTCCAAGTTCCACGAGATCTAGTTGGTAAGACTACCTATGTTCTCTGATAAAGGACTTTTGTAGAACCTAAATATTGTAATATTTGAGTACTTATACACTGCTGGAGCTGTGATTTAATAGAGAACACCCAGACTAATTAAATTGAAATGTATCTGCTGAAAATAAATTTCAACAGCTGTTAGTTCAGTCAACAATTTTTTCTCCTGCATAACTTTTTCTAGTCCAAAACAAAATCCTTATTAAAACTGAATAAATATACAGACATGTCAGGTGCAACAATTCCTAGATCATTTCTAGAAACAGACTAGCTTGAATTTTACAAGATATGGACTCGTACAATGTTTGAATTGTTTCCAAAGGAAACATTCTTCAGCTGAAACATTTTTCAGTTCTTGTAGTGATGGTGGTGGAGGACATCGACTCCTTGTTTTTTCTAAAATGGACCATGAATGTTCAATAATATTGATCTGGCAACTGTAGTGGCCACAGATTTTCAACTTCACGAAAATGCTCCTCATGCCATTCTTTAGCTATGTGATTTAGTGCATTATTATCCTGAAAGATTGCATTTCCTTCTGGAAACAGTTGTACAACCATCTGATGAATCTGAGATAAAATGCTTAGTCTTAACTATTAATTCTGCCCTGAAGGGAAGCCATTGGGCTGGCAAATTTCCAAGATTTAGTCCCTGCCTAATCATCACAGATCTTCCTCTATGTTTAACAGTTGGAAGAAGGCAGTCTGGGTAAAATTATTCTTTTGGTTGTTTCTGCACATATACATAGCTGGAGGTTAGAAATAGAGTAACAGATAGCTTGTCCAAGTAAATAACATTCTTCTATTGCTCTAGGGACCATTTCTAGAGACTTTTCTTCTCCACTCCAAATGCTTCACAACATATGTATTTGAAGGTAGTAGTTTTCTGGTTGCATCTCTCCTGCGAAATCCAGCTCCTGGAAACTAGGTTCTCGAGGTGGTCATTAAACTCTGCAGTAATTTTGGGGGCCATACTTTTGTGACCCTTACTAACAATTTGCTTAAGAGTCCTACACTCCCTCTCTGAAAGTTTTGGTTTTCTTCTGAAGTTGTTTTGTCATAGTTTTTCCCTCTTTCTCAAAGTCTGTCATTACTTAAGAGACTGCTCCTTGATTTCGGTTGTTTACATTATGCTAGCATCTGCCATACGTGCACCAACAATTTGACTTTGAAGACCTCATAGATCTGTCATTTTAATTACCTTTTTCTTATGATGTCTGAAAGGAAACTTCAATATTAGCAATACTAATAATAAATCAAACATAAAAATAAACAAGCTTTTGACAGTTTCATATTTCAAAATTATGATTCTATGATACGGGGTATGTCCAATATTTTATCCAACCTTTACATATATAAAAATGCTTGTTAATTCAACGCACTTATTTTCTGAGCGGCAGTTCTACTGATTTTCAGTATGTGAACCTAGGAAGATAACTATGTTCTTGGTACCAACTACATTTAATTCTTCTTCACAACATTTAGTTGGCGCATTTCATTCAATTCATATTTATATATCTAAGTGTTGTCAGTTTGGCACCATGATAAAGCTGATAACTGGATTGTAGGAATCGCCAACAGGTTTTACAGTTCGTTATTGATTCCTTCTTGATTTATTGGCCTTGTTTCCGAGTTTAATATGTTCACCAAGCTGATTTTGAGAATTGGGCTGCTACCAAAATGTTTTTTTAACTTTGTTAAAGAGCTATGTATTTTCTCATCAGGTTGTTTTCTCTTAATCTTTTCAATGACAAAGAAGGGGTCTTTTATCTTTTAATCCCTTATACGTTTCAGCCATTTGACTGCAGCCATGCTGGTGAACCACCTTCAGTTGAACAAATTGATCCCAAAACTTATTGTTTGTGAGCCCAGTACTTATTTTATCAATCTCTTTTACTGAACTGCTAAGTGACAAGATCACAAATGGTTGGCAAGTTATGGTAGAGGGACAAATACAGGCACAGAAACACACATACATTTATATATGACAGGCTTCTTCCAGTTTCCGTCCACTAAATCCACTCATAAGGCTTTGGTCGGCCCGAGACTATATTAGAAGATACTTGCCGAAGGTGCCATGCAGTGGGACTGAGTCCAGAACCCTGTGGTTGGTAAGCAAGTTACTTACCACACAGCCACTCCTGAACCTAATCATGTCCTGAATCCTTTAAATTTTTTTTGTAATGTGTCCTACCAGATGAGGAGCCATGTCTTCTGTGGTCTGTTCCTTAAAGAAGACTGCCAATTTCTGGCATTAACTTTTTTGTTACTGTATTTCTTTCAACTACTTTTAATATAACAAAGAATTTAGTAAAATAAATGTACAGCTAGTGTTAAGAACATTGTGACTAAGGTTTGATGGAAGATTTTAATTCAAAACATGACATTCATACTACAGTAAGAGCCAGTTTCAGCCAGGTTGGTAACAAAAGGGTTAATGTTTACAGCTATCCTTAATTGATGTCATCATGACCATATGTACTGCATTTTTTTCGTGTTTATACATAGCAGAATTGATTCTGAGATATCGCATTATATTTTCATTTCATTATTAGCTGTAGTTAAGGCAGCAAGTTGGCAGTATCTTTTGCACACTTTAGTAAAAAAATTAGCATTTAATCTCTTTACATCTAAGTTCAAATTTCATTGAAGTCAATTTTGCCTTTTATCCCTTTGGGATCAATAAGTACTAGTTGCATACTGGGGTCAACATAGTCGACTATCTCCCTTCCCAATATCTTAGGCCTTGTACCTATAGTAGAAAATATTCACTGGTTCTCTGAAGAATGTGTGTCCTTCAGAAAATAAGCTTTTCTTTTAAATGTTCTTCAGGCACAGGAGTGGCTCTGTGGTAAGTATCTGCTTACCAACCACATGGTTCTGGGATCAGTCTCACTGCATGGCACCTTGGGCAAGTGCCTTCTCCTGTAGCCTTGGGCCAGCCAAAGACTTGTGAATGGATTTGGTAGGCGGAAACTGGAAGAAGCCCGTCTTATATATGGCATTTCATGTTTGTGACAAGTAGTCGATGTTTGCATGTGAGACTTGCTTGCAAGTTGCAAAAGTGGCAATACATTTTTCTTCAAAGTTTGTAGAGTTCAAATTCTCACACTTACTAATTTTTTTTCGCTTTGGACATCATAGTACGGTTTCTTTTTTTTTTTAACAAAAACAAATTACTAAAATTTACTGCTTAAAACTTTTTCTGTCGGTTCATTGAAACCTGCTTCCTGTTTGATATTTACACGTGTATTGTTTTCATGGTCACTGATATGCATTGAAGCACACAATTCTTAGGTATGTTAGTTTCCTAAGACATGTTATCTGTTTCTGATGTTTAACCTAAAAAACAATTCTTTCTTAACTTGTTCCTGTTGAACACTGCAGGCAAAGTTTAAAAACTATTTACTACTATTTTCTATTGTTTATTTATCTTGATAATTGATTTTGCTGTTCACACGTGTAATGTTTTCAAAGTAACAACGAGCCCAGCAACATGGGGTGGGGAGAGGCACATGTGTGTGCACGTGTATATATACACACATCACAACTTAAAATTCTTTCTGCTGGTTCATTCAAACCTGCTTCATGTTTGCTATTCGAACGTGTATTGTTTTTGAAGTAAGCAACAAGCCCAGCTACATGGGGGCGGACGGACATGCACACATATATACATCCATACACTAGAGTACATGGACGAAGGAATGAAAATGGCCCTGAACACATTTAGTACCAGTATATATTTTTTAATCGACAGAAATTGACTCGATGGCCAAAAATTTCGTATATAGTGTATTCACTGATAGTCGCAAAATTCAAACCCATACACACATATCCTCTCTTATTTCTTTTTTTGTGTGCATGTGTGTTGGGTACAGTTTTGTCTGCATCAGGAAAGAGTTTCAATTGCAGAACAATCACAGTTGAATTTTATTTCATCTTTTACTATAAAGATCCAAGCATGGTTGTGTGGTTAAGAATCTGGTTTCCCAACCATGTGGCATTGAGTTCAATCCCGCTGTATGGTACCTTGTACAAGTGTCTTTCTACTGTAGCACTGGGCCAACCAATGCCTTGCGAGTGGATTTGGAAAGTGGAAGACCCTTTTGTGTGTTTGTAACTTAGCATTTCAGCAAGAAGAGAGAGAATAAGTGCCAGGCTTCAAAATAGACGATGGGGTCAATTTATTTCACTTAACCCTTCAATGGTTATAATTCAGTGACTTCAAGCTTAACGTGTATGCCAGTCATCGCCACACCCATCCTCTAACTACAGTTTTTGCAGTTTTTAATAATGTTGCCATCAAACTGTTCTGTGTTAAGAAATAAGGAATTCCAAGAACTGAATCTTTTAGAGCCATTGAATATATTGACTAATAACTAACTTTGTAAAAATTGAAGCAATTTAACTATTGAATTTTACAAAACTTGATTTTAAATTTGTAAAATGCTGAATGTTAAATAGTGTGATTTATTATATCTCATCATAACAAAAGAATATATAATTTGCTTTTGAATTTTCAGCTAAAGTTATTGGTAAAAATGGCAGAAATATTCAAGATATTGTTGATAAATCTGGTGTTGTTAGAGTTAAAATTGAAGGTGATAATGAACACGAGGCTCCTAGAGAAGAGGTATGTGTGAACTCTTCACTATTTGTACCTGCTCTGAAGTGAAATTACTTGGCATGGCTTCAACATTCATACTCTTCAGTAACAATTTAGTTTTAAGCTAGAGATGTGATTATCATTTTGTTTGTATTTTCGTTAATTAGCCCAAATTTCTCAGTTTTCAATTTCGTTTAGACATTAAACATTAAATTCTCAGCAGAAATTAGTATAGATGTACAAGAGATCCAAGTAGCTTCATTAGAACAAATGATTTGCAGTTTATAGATCGGAATAGAATCCGTTTTAGGTTTGTTTGTTTTTTTTGCCTTTGTTTTTTCCTCAATTCCCTTTATTTAATGGAAGCATACTTTAGTGAAATGTAGATGGAAAATATAACACCTTTACTACAATTCAACAAGATCTTAATTTAAATATTGCTTTAAATTGTATATAGCTTGTTCTGCTGTCTACTACTATATTGATGTGGTTTTATTTCTGTTGTAGTGTATTGTTCATTGTGAAAAACAAACAAAAAAAGGAAACTACAATCTTTCATTTCAATTGCTTGCTGTGGGATTTATTTTGAACATCTTATTTAAATATTTTAGCAATTGATAGCTTAGTTGTATTTGTGAAATCTATTGCTTTATCTCCAAATAATTTACTAAACCTTACATTTTGTGTGAATTTTGTTTGTTAATTTTACTTGGGTGATGTACAAAGTTTATTTCCATCACATTAAAGGTTGTTCATAAGATCTAATGTTCTCTCAAAACTGCTAGCGTCTTTCACAGCTGCCATAGTTTATAGTTTTAATCAACTATAATAAAGTAATCATTATATAAAAAAATTATTTCACTATAACCACTGTCAATAACTTGTTCAAGAGAAATTAGTAATGTACTAGAACTCCGTAAACTGGTGATTGTAGATTAGTGACTTTTCAACCATGCCACTCCTTTTCTTTAAAAGCTCAGAGTATCTGATCCATGTCAAGTACTTTTCATTGATTCTAGCAGTTTCTAATGTTAGTCTTTTTAATCTGACTTGAAAACACCTTTTTATTTTATTTTTTTTTACTTTCATTAGCTTATTCAAATTATTTTTACGTACACGTGTGTGTGTAACGTTTTTTATCTTTGTGCGTATTACATATTTGTGTCTGTATGAGTGTGTATATTTGTTGTATATGTGTGCAATTTATAAATATTAGCACAAGTTTCCCATGTCAACAATAATAAATACATTTTCTATGAATAAATTCAAGAGACCAAAAATAGCAACTCATTTGCTTAGATTTCCACGTTTGACTCCTTATTACTCCTCATTTGTTTCCTTATCTTTTCTTGTCAAATTAAGCGTATATATATTTATCTGTTGTATCAAATAGTGCAGTTAGTATTACAGGTAAGTGCTTGTTATTGCTATTAACATGTCTTAGCTAGATATGATGCCGGTAATGTAGTGGTTAGCATAATTTGGTTCAGGGTGTTATAGACGCATGATTTGATTTCCATCAAGAGATTTTATTTGTAGTTTATAAATATAAACCTATTTTGTATTATAACAGCAAAGTGGTTCCTCCCCTATTAAACCAGGGCATCAATCTGTAAAACAATCTGCAAACGTAGAAATATGTACAAATTCTCTTAGTAACTGTTGCATGTAAAATAGCATGCATTACACTAGACACTATAGAAGTGGTTTAACTGAAATTAATGGAAAGTAATGAATATATATATTTGCACAAATATTTTGCTTTTAATTTATAACACTTGCCAGAGTTAGATCTTATAGGTCTTCAGTATAACATGCCCCTAAATTGCAGACTGTTGTTTTCTTCATTATGGAATCTATTCTAAGTTCTTAGTTCCTCATACACTTGGCCTGTCGAGCAACAAGGCATCTCCTGTCATCACAGTTTTAAGCATATTCCCCTGCAAATTCCAGGTGATGCTAAATTGCTTCAGATCTTAAATTATTGTAAAAGCAGTTACAATTACAAAAGCTTCAAATTGATGGACCAAAGCATAAAAGGAAACTGATAAATTTATTCCATGCTACATGATATTGTTAGTTTAGATAATGGAAGTTGTATCAGAATTAGAACCATAGACTGTCTCTCTATTGAAATAAGTTATAATTATGTATCCGGCTTTCATTACACCTGAAGTAGATTTTGATAGATTTGTACACTATATAGTTGATGAGCGTTGAAAATATTATGAGTAAATAATCCAACTTATGTTTAGTAATCAGCTCTGAAGAACTTAATGTATGGTTAGATATTCACTAAAGGTCTTGCTTTTAGTGTTGCCTGGGGATTCTACAACAAAAGAGTTAAATGAATCTTGGAACTAGCGGTTCTAGTCTGAGTCTGTAGGCTGGAGAACCTCCTCCAAGTCTGCAATGGTCTACAATTCTTGCAAGTCCTGTTCAAGAAATGGTTTTGTTTTAGGTAGGAAGGCTTATAAAAATAAAAACTATTTTGTAAGTAAAAATATAGACACAGATGAAGTCCTGGGATTTGAAATATCATTCATACAAGAGTAGACTCTCTAAAGGGTTTACTAGATATTAGGGATGTAATTGGTCACAATGAAAGTTTGGGAACTTATGTCAGAAGGAGTTATTTCTGTTGAAAACACAAATAGGATGATTCTCTAAATATAGATTCAGTAGATGTACAACATGAGCTGTCATGAAACACCAAACATGTAATAACATGGCATTAAGTCATTGTCCAAGTTGTACAAGGGTAGTTCTCTGTTTACATGAACACATTTAAGATTTATTGCACATGTCATGGGAAAAAGGCATGTGCTGACAATGAGAAGTCAAATCGGAATACATTGGGTTTCAAAGACAAGAACCGATGGCTAGATACTATATTGAGAAAATATTATGATTTGTATTTATTGAATACGGTTTTATTCAGCAATAAAAAATTTAGCTTGTGTTCTTTACATATGTAAAGGGTGTGGAACTTATTGATGATAGTGGGTGATCTATGGATCATTCTGTTTTGGATTCACCTTATTGAATCCCACTAACAAAGTTGTAAACTGAACTAGACTATGCTACATTCTGTTATTGAATAATTCAATAATTGAATGCTAATAAAACTACCTTAACCCTACATCAAAACTTTAATATTTCAAAGTATATGACCTGCTACCATTTTAACTGAACTCTACAAAGATATAATGGTTTATTACTATTGACGGAATATCATTAACATTTAGCATCTGCTGTCCATACAACCATAAGTTAGTCATTTTTCACTGGGGCTGGCAGGCTGGGTACCCTTCCTAATGCCAACCACTCCAAAAGTGGGAGTGCTTTTACATGCCACCTACACATGTGCCATTTGCGTGACGTGGGGGTTTTGGTGACTTTATGTACCACCAACACAAATGCCACTTGCATAAGAACTGAAATATACCTTTATTCCATCTTTACAAATGCAACAGAAGTTGTCAGAGCAAGTTTCTTTTTCCTTGCATAAATAAATTAAAAATTAAACGACCCTCCTACACCCCCACCCAATGATTCACCATCACCATTTATTTCAGTTTAACAATTATTAATTGGCAACCTGTTATAGAGAATGTAGGTGTGCCAATGTCCCTTTCAATGTATCACCCACTCCTTAATAACTCCAACTCTATTCTCCATCTTATCTAGGTTTCTTGTGTAATCTCAAGATGCAATTTATCTTTCCAAGTCCTAAATATTTCGTCGGTGGAATGTCTCGTGTCACTTTTCTTTCTTGATATCTTTGTGTTGATATTGGCATTAACCAAAATTGATTATCAGAGAAATGCCATTCAGTGCCCATTCAACCTATGCTACAATAGGAAAATGGACATTTGATAATAAAAAGGTTAATGTTTTATAAGTTTTTTTGTTGTGGGGCATTTACTGTAAAGTCTCTGTCGTAATTCTTTTTATAGCGTGAATATTGTAGTTTTGTCACATTTCCTTAGTTCTACCTTTTTGTACTCAAATTAGCTATCTGGAGACAAATTAGTTGAAAGGGACCAGGTATACTTGTACTCGACACCATTCCTGTTGTGCACAACTTCAACACAAGTCTCAGCCATGTCATTGGTAGTTCTTATAGTGGATGCTCTCAACTTTGGAGGTCATATCAGCCAAAGATTTCCTGTCTTGTAGAGTTTTATTTTAGATGTCTGTTTTCATGCTCTGCATGTGGATTCATACCTCTTAAGTCGTAATAAGGTGAGCTATTGGATAAAAGCAAAGGAGACTAACTATGGCGAAGAATACAGCTTTGTAAAGTGCACTGATTGTTGGGTCTAATGCAGTGGATCTCAACTTTTTTTTTTTTTTTGCCTATGGACCCCTCTGATTACTATTTTACTATCTGGTGGACCCCTATATCTATTTGATGATTAAAAACTAGTTACATAAATACATTCAAAATTTCTATGTTGTCAGTCACCCATTCAGGTTGAGCAATGTGAAATGTTAGAGAATTTTAGCTTTTTCTTGCAATACATACATCTGAAGCAAAACTTTTCAAGGACTGTTAATATTACTGCTATGGATCCCCTATTTACTATTTTGCTAACATGAGCCCCTCTTTTTCCAGTGGTCATATGGACCTCGGTTGGGAGCTACTGGTCCAGTGGAATAAAGAGCATTTTGTGTGTGTCATTCGTATAGCGATGGCTTTCTGGTTGAAAGGTTGTTGAGTTTCCTTTATCTATACATTCAATCCACCCATCTGTAAAAGCTGTAGAAAACTACAACCTGCTGCATAACATTTTGCAGTAGTAACAATAATCATGAAGAATAGTTTTTGGCTGGCAGTTTGAGGCAAAACCCTTTTCTTGAATTTAGACTGGAAGGTCGGAGAGAGAGTACATTCTATTAAGTGACCTTATTCTAACTAAAATACATTTCCATATTATCTAAAGCTGAACCCATCTACCTTAAAGATCAATACAACTGTATTTGTGTAATATATAAATAAAACATTGTGTGTGGTGTGTGCAGTTTTTTTTTCATCATGTGTTTTTTACATAACACATTTGCAAAACATGCAAAGACTAATTTATAGTTGCTGATGCACAAACAAGTACATCTGTAATTTTCAATTGTGTTTTTAAATTCATATAAAATATTGACTTAGCTTTTGTTAATTTGAATAATTTCTGTAATTATTTCTTTTTGCATTTTCAGAACATGTCTTAAATTAACAATTCTATTGTCTATGTCAGTTACATTTATGGAGAGAGGAATTTTCATTAAGGCCTAATTATGATTGATGAGTTGTTAGTTGGTTAAGGGTAGCTGTCACAGCATAACAAATTTAATGTACATCCCTCTCTTAAATTACGTCAACTTAATTTTTATTTGCCATAATTTAACCCAAAACTAGAACTGTTTAATGTTGTAGCTTTTTTTAACGAAGAATTTGATGTAATGTTTTATCGTTTATTTTCTTTAAGGCAATATTTGCATATTACTGTATGAATTTGTGCATGTATGTGTGTATTATACATATGTGTTTTATTTGTTTTATATATTTATGTGTGTAATTATATTTGGGTGTATTACATATTTGTGTCTACTATTTATTTATTTGTGTGTGTATTATATATGTGTATAATTATGCGTGTATAATATGTATGCGTGCAATATGTATTATATATGTATGGATGTGTGTATTATATAAATATATTTGTGTATGTATAATTCTATCTTCTCTTCAGTAAGGAGCATATGACTTAGTTTTTCGGTGGGGTTTTTGTTCTAATCTTTGATCCCAGTCTCATACTCGGTCAATATTTTCAGCTCCTAGGAATGCATAGCCTGGATGTTGCTAGCGTCCCTCTGTCCGCACCTAATGATATGAGTCAGGTCAGAAACTTTAATACATGTATTTTATCAACAATATTCCTTTTGCTTGTCTTCTTTCTAAGAGTCTGTTGTGAGTTAAATCTGGTACCTTGCCCTCAATATTTTACTATGTTCATAAAATAGCCTATGCAGACTCTTTATTCTTCAAGCTTATATTAACTTCAATGCAGTAACACATTTAAAGTAATTAGTGTCTAACCGTTTTGATACCAACCTACCAGACACTGCTCCTTCTCCCTTGTTACCAATCTGTCAAATTCCCACATAAATGTACTTATTTCAATTAAGATCACATCGTATTTAATAACATGCGTAGCTGAACACTTTTATTGTTCCACATGCCAGTTAAACGACCAACAGGTTATAATTTGTTAAATTTCACTCAATTCTTGATTTATTTTGAAACTTTAATTTAAACATTTAAAGCAGTCAATTCATGTTATAAAAATGGTGGTGAAAGGGTTCGAGTATATATATATTATAGAGAGCTTTTATTTTTCTATTATTTGTTTTTTAATGAAGAGGTGGAACAGTAGCCACAATATTTGCCAGCCTTCTGAGACTGGTGAGATTATATATGTGGTCAACTTTTAATGTCTGTAAGCCATCATCTGCAAGGAAAACATGGTTGGGAGAGAATTCCAGAGTGGAGTGGAGGAAGAAATAATCTGAAGAAAGGATTGGGGAAGGAGACCTTTTTGAATAAATTTAACCATATGCCTAATTTAAGGGCTGGAGTAAAACATAAAAAAAGATAACAGGTATAGCAGGGGTGAGTGTATTGGTTTAATGTAAGTTAAATGTAATTTTGAGCAGTGCGGGGGTGCTGATGCTATCATAGCTATTGTAGAGAAATGAAAGGAGATGGGGGGAGGGTTATTTAATCCAGAGATTGTAGTGACTGGCTAAATAATTATTGGCCATCGTTCAAATTGTAGGGTATTGAGCATGACTAGAAATAGTGGGTTTATGTCTGGGTTAGGAGCCACCTATGGTCTACCACCTTTTTTAAATGCATTACTAAGTTATTTACAATATCCTACATAAGATACTACACAGATATTTTTTAAAAAAATATAATGGCAAGTTTTTTTGTTTTTGTTTTTTGAGCAAATCATATAAATGTATTTTGGTTGACGTGTTAAGAATAGAAATCTATCATTCTTAGATAAGTATTTTATTTTACTTAGCATTCATAAAATATTGTTTTATATTTTAAAATGAACTCCACATTAATTCATTGCATCATTTTATTTTGCCATAAAATTACAATGTACTCATTTTCATACAACATAACACAAGTTTGAGGTAAACTGGTTTCGAATCTCAACTATCACCACCAAAATGCATCATAGAATCACATTTCTTCCTTTGGGAACCTTAGACTGTGCTTGTGTCTGAAATTGGTATATTTTGAGAATAATTTCTCTGACACAGAACAGATTCATAAAGATGGGAAATATTATTGTATAACTTTCCTGGTTTCCTCTATGGAATTGGCTTTTCTAAAGTTTAGTCCTGTCATCAACATTAATTGCATTAAGTGAAATTTACTGTTGGAATAAATGGCATGTCATGAAGAAGAAAAGCCTTGTGCTTTGAGAATGTGTCCTGAAAAAAGATACACTGTGTGTGTGT
>JACXVO010040061.1:39294-49931 GCA_015501135.1 Hapalochlaena maculosa
AGCGCTGGAACGACGACGAGAAGATGCGCTTATGTCCCGGCGAAGCGGGGCAAGTCAAACGGTTATAGGTTTTTGAGCTTAACGGACATGCGGCGGCGGCCTAGAGCTGGATGCAGGAATTTTTATTAGGGGCACCGTGACGTTGCTCGGAGCCGGCACTTTGGCGTGCTTACCTTACACATCGATCACCGTGTCGCCTCACACAGATACGGACTCCTTCCTCAAACTTACAGGGTCGTCTGCGTGAACGAGCATGGAAACGAGTAATAGCGCTGGAACGACGACGAGAAGATGCGCTTGGCTCCCGGTGACGCGGACGGTTGTAGCTTTTCGTTCGATGCGGATCGGCGGTGGCGGCGGCCGGACCCGGACGTAGAATTTTTAGGTAGTGACGCCGTGGCGCTGCTCGGAGCCGGTAGTTTGGCGTGCTTACCTTACACATCGATCGCCGTATCGTTGCCCTAGTCAGATAGGACTCCTTCTTCAGCGTTACGGTGTCTTCTGTGTGAACGACTACGGATACAGATAATTTCGCTACAACGACGACGAGATGTGCTTAGCTCCCGGCGATGTGGAAGGTTAGAGCTTTTCCTTAGTAAAGGATCTTCGGCGGCAGCCGGGCACTGGACGCCGAACTTTTTGGTAGGGGTGCTGTTGCGGTGCTCGGAGCTGGCGCTTTGGCGTGCTGACTTTACACATCGATCACCGTATCGCCCCACTCAAATACGGACTCCTTCCTTAACTTCACGGTGTTGTCTTCGTGAACGACCACAGGAATGTGTAATAGCGCTGGAACGATGATGAGAAGATGCGCTTATGTACCGGCGTTGTGTGGGAAGGCAAACGGTTATAGGTTTTTGATCTTAACGGATCTGCGGCGGCGGCCGGGAGCTGGACGAAGAACTTTTAGGGAGGCTCAGAGCCGGCAATTTGCCGAATCGATTGCCGTATCGTTACGGTGTTGTGTGCGTGAACGACCATGGAAACGGGTAATAGCGCTGGATCGACGAGAGAAGATGCGCTTAGCTGCCGGTGAGGCGGGTCGAGGCAAAGCGGACAGCTATAGCCTTTCGATTGAAACGGTTAAGCGGCGGCGGCTGGGAGCTGGACGAAGCACTTTTAGTTAGGGGTATCATGGCGGTGTCGGAGCCGGCTCATTGGCGTGCTTACATTACACATCGATTGCCGTATCGCCCCACTCAGATACGGACTCCTTCCTCAACGTTACGGTGTGGTCTGCGTGAACGAACACGAAAACGGATAATAGCGCTGCAACGACGACCAGAAGATGCGCTAACTCCCGGCGAGACGAGGAGAACGGTTATAGCTTTTCAATCGTAACGTAACTGCCGCGGCGCCCGGGAGCGGGCCACAGAATCTTTAGGTAGGGTTTCTTAGCGCTCTGCCTGTGCACGGAGCCGTTACTTTGGCCTGCTTACCTTACACATCGATCGCAGTATCGTCCCTCTTAGATACGGACTCTTTCCTCAAAGATAACGTGTAGTCTGCGTGCCTGCTTACACATAGATTGCCCCAGTCACATACGGGCTCATGAACGTTACGGCTGGGGCTAGCCGTAGCAAATGTTTATAGCTTTTCGGTCGTAACGAATCTGCGGCGGAGTCCGGGATTTAGACGCAGGCTGGGGCGAGGCGAGGCGAGGCAAAGGCTTATAGCCTTTCGATAGTAACGGATCTGCAGCGGCCACGGGGAGCTGGACGCAGAATCTTTAGGTAGGGGCGTTGTGGAGGAGCACGGAGCCGATACTTTGACGTTCTTACTACGTCACACATCGATCGCCCCAGTCAAATATGGGCTTCTGAACGTTACGGTTAGAGAGCGCTGGAACAACGAGGAGAACACCAAGGTGAGTCGGGTCGGGGCGAGGCGGTGCGAGGCAACGTGGATGGTTGTAGCTTCTCGTTCGAATCGGATTGGCGGCGGCAGCCGAACCTGGACGCAGAACTTTTAGGTAGGGGCACCATGGCGATGCTCGGAGCCTGCACTTTGGCGTGCTTACCTTACACATCGATCGCCGTATCGCCGCCCTAGGCAGATGGGACACCTTCTTCAACGTTACGGTGTCGTTTGCGTGAACGACCACGGAGACGGATAATCTCGCTGGAACAGCGACGTGAAGATGAGCTTAGCTCCGGGCGAGGCGTGAGGTTAGAGCTTTTTGATCGTAATGGATCTGCGACGCAAGCGGGGAGCTGGACGCAGAACTTTTAGGTAGGGGCGACGTGGCGGTGCTTTGACGTGCTTACCTTAAACATCGTTCGCCGTATCACCCCACTCAGATACAGATTCCTTCATCAACGTTACGGTGTCGTCTGTGTGAACGACCACGGGAACGTGTAATAGCGCTGGAACGACGACGAGAAGATGCGCTTACGTCCCGGCGTAGCGGCGCATGGCAAACGGTTATAGGTTTTCGAGCTTAACGGATATGCGGCGGCGGCCTGGAGCTGGATGGGGCGCCGTGGCGTTGTTCGGAGCCGGCACATTGGCGTGCTTACCTTACACATCGATCATCGTATCGCCCCTCCTGCGACGCAAGGTGAGGCAAACGGTTATATCTTTTCGATCGTAACGGATCTGCGGCGGCGGAGGGGAGCTGAACGCAATACTATTAGGAAGGGGTGCCATATCGGTGCTCGGAGCCGGCACATTTGCGTACTTACTACGTTACACATCGATCGCCCAGTCACATACGGGCTCCTGAACATTACGGTGTCGTGTCGTCTGCGTGAACGACGAATGAGACAGATAATATTGCTGGAACGACGACGAGAAGATGCGCTTATCTCCCGGCGAGGCTGGGCAAGGCAAACGGTTAAAGATTTTTCGATCTTAACGGATCTGCGGTGGCGGCTGGGAGCTGGACGCAAAACTTTTAAGTAAGGGCGCTGTGGAACAGCTCGAAGCCGGCACTTGGGCAAGCTTACTACGTTATACATCGATCGCCCCAGTCACATATGGGCTTCTGAACGTTACGGTGTCGTCGTCATCTGCATGAACAACCGCGTAGACGGCTGGGGAGCACTGGAACAACTACGAGAAGCATCCCTTAGCTCCCGACGGGGCGAGGCGAGGTTGGGCAATGCGACGCGGACTGTTGTAGCTTTTCGTTCGACACAGATCAAGACGTATCGTCGGCGGCGGCCGGGAGCTAGACGCAGAACTTTTAGGTACGGGCACCGTGGCGGTGCGCAGTGCCGGCACTTTGCCGTGCTTACCTTATACATCGATCGCGGTATCGTCGTCCCAACGTTACAGTGTCGTCTGCGTGAATGACCACGGAGACGGGTAATAGCGCTGGAACGACGACGAGAAGAAGCGCTCAGCTCCCGGCGGGGGTAGGCAAACGGTTATAGCATTTCGATCGTAACGGATCTGCGGCGGAGGCCGGGATCTGGACGCAGAAGTCTTAGGTAGGGGCGCTAAAGTGGAGCTCGGAGCCGGCACTTTGGCATGCTTACTAAGTTACACATCGATCGCCCGAGTCACATACGTGCTCCTGAACGTTACGGTGTCGTCGTCGTCGTCTGCTTGAACGACCGTGCAGGCGAATTGGGAGCGCTGGAACGACGACGAGAAGCTGCACTTAGCTCCCGGTGAGGCGGGGCGTGGAGATGCGGACGGTTGTAGCTTTTCTTTCATCACGGATCGGAGGCGGCGGCCGGGAGCTGGACACAGAACTTTTAGTTGGGGGGCACTGGTTAGCGCTGGAACCATGAAGAGAAGATGCTCTTAACTCCGGCGAGGTGGACGCTCCTATCTTTTCGATCGACAAGGATCGGCGGCAGCTGCCAGGAGCCAGACACAGTGCGTTAAATTGCGGCCCCGTCCGGTGCTCGGAACCGGCACTTTGGCGTGCTTGCCTTCCACATCGATCGCCGTATCACCGTCTCTGTCAGATACGGAGTCCTGAACATTGCGGTTTCATCGTCGTCTGCGTGAACGACCTCGGAGACGGTAAATAGCGCTGGAACGACGACGAGAAGATGCGCTTCGCTCCCGGTGAGGCGGCGGGAGGTGAGGCGAAAGGTTACAGCTTTTCGATAGTAACGGATCTGCAACAGCGGCCGTTAGTTGGACGCAGGACCTTTAGGTAGAGTCGCCGTGGCGGACCTCTGAGCAAGCACTTTGGCGTGCTTACTACGATGCACATCAATCGCCCGAGTCACATACAGGATCCTGAATGTTACGGTGTCGTCGTCGTCTGTTAGAATTACCGCGGAGACGGCTGGGAAGCGCTGGAACGACGACGAGAAGCACCCGGCGAGGCGAGGTGGGGCGAGGCGAATCGGACATTTGTAGCCTTTCGATCGACACAGAACGGCGGCCGCGGCCGAAAGCTGGACGCAGAACTTTTAGGTAGGATCGCCGTGGCGGACCTCTGAGCCAGAAATTTGGCATGCTTACTACGTTGCACATCAATCGTTACGGTGTCGTGGTCTACGTGAACAACTTCGGAGACGGCTGGGGAGCACTGAAACAACGACGGGAAGCTGCGCTTAGCTCCCGGCAAGGCGGGGCGAGGCGACGCGGACGGTTGTAGCATTTCGTACGACACGGATCCGCGCCGGCGGTCGGGAGCTGGACGCAGAAGTTTTAGGTAGAGGTGCCATGGTGTAGCTCAGAGCCATCAATTTGGTATCCTTACTACGTTACACATCGATCGCCCGAGTCACATACCTGTTCCTGAACGTTACGGTGTCGTCGTCTTCGTCTTTTAGAATGACCGCGGAGACAGCTGGGAAGCGCTGGAACGACGATAAGAAGCTCCGCTTCGCTCCCGGAGAGGTGGAGCGAGACGAGGCGATGCGAGGCGAGGCGACTCAGACAGTTGTAGCTTTTCGTTCGACAAAGATCGGCGGCCGCGGCCGGGAGATGGACGCAGAACTTTTAGGTAGGAGCGCCATGGCGATGCACATCGAACAGAGTATCGCCGCCCTAGTCAGATAGGAACTACTTCTTTAAGGTTACGGTGTCGTCTGCGTGACCCGACCACGAATACAGTTAATAGCGCTGGAACGAAGACGAGAAGATGTGCTTAGTTCCCGGCGAGGCGGGGCGATGCCCAAGGTTAAAACTTTTCGATCATAACAGATCTACGGAACTTTTAGGTAGGGGCGCCTGGACTGTGCTTACCTTGCACATCGATCGCCGTATCACCTCCTCAGTCATATTGGAACTCTTTTCTCAACGTTACGGTGTCGTCTGTGTGAACGACCACCAAGACGGGTAATAGCGCTCGAAGGACGACGAGAAGATGCGCTTAGCTCCCGGCGAGGCAGGGCGGTGCAAACGATGATAGTTTTTCAATCGTAACGGATCTGCGAAGGCGGCCAGGAGCTGGACGCTGTTCTTTTATGTAGGGGCACCGTGGCGGAGCTCTTAGCTAGCGCTTCAGCGTGCTTACTACGTTACACATCGAACGCCTGAGTCATATACGGGCTCCTGAACGTTACAGTGTCGTCGTCTGCGTGAACGACCGCGGAGACTGCTGGGGAGGGCTGGAACGACTACGTGAAGCTGCACTTAGCTGCCGGCGAGGCAGGAAGGGGCGACACGGACGATTGTAGATTTTCGTTCGATACGTCTCGATGGCGGCGACCGGGAGCTGGACTTAGAACTTTTAGGTAGGGGCACCGTGGCGGTGCACGGAGCCGGCACTTGGGCGTGCTTATCTTACACATCGATCGCCGTATCGCCACCCTAGTCAGATCGGACCTCCTTCTTCCACGTTACGGTGTCGTCTGCGTAAACGACCAGGGAGACGGGTAATAGCGATGGAACGGCGACGAGAAGATGCGATTAGCTCCCGACGAAGCGAGGCGTGGCGGAATTTTAGAGCTTTTCGATCGTAACGGATCTACTGCGGCTGACGTAGAATTTTAGGTAGGGTTTCCCTGGCGGAGCCGTGTGCCAGCACTTTGGCGTGCTTTCTACGTTACAAGTCAATCGCCCTATTTTCATACGGTCTCCTGAACGTTACGGTGTCGTCGTCGTTGTCGTCGTCTGCGTGAACGACGGCAGGTACGGCTGGGGAGCGCTGGAACGACGACAAGAAGCTGCGCTTAGCTCTCGGCGAGACGAGGTGGATGGTTATAGCTTTTCGATCGTTATGCATCTGCTAGAACTTTAAGGTAGGGGTACCATGGCGGTCCTCGGAGCCGGCACTTTGGCGTGCTAACCTGACACATCGATCGACGTATCGCCGCACTCAGATACACACTTCTTCCTCAACGTTATGGTGTCGTCTATGTGAACGACCACGTAAACGAGTAATAGCGCTGGAATGACGACGAGAAGATGCGCTTCGCTTTCGGTGAGGCGATGCAAGGTTAATATCAATATTCTATCCTTTTTGAGCTGTTTAAAATCAACCACATTTTTCAAGATAGAGCAAGATGCTTTCAGTATTCGGCACGTTCGAGGAACGAAATAATTTCTTGCAGTTTATAAGCATTTAGCAAATCTCCACTTTTTCAGCTTTTTGAAACCCACTAACTTTCTCGAATGTTGAGGAAGGAGTCCGAATTTGAGTAGGGCCATATGGTGATCGATGTGTAAGGTGAGCTTGCCAAAGTGTGCCCACCTAAAAGTTCTGCGTCCAGCACCCGGCCGCCGCCGCCGATCTGTCTCATCGCCCCGCCTCGCCGGGAGCTAAACGCAGGTTTTTTTCGTCATTCCAGCGCTTTTACTCGTCTCCGTGGTCCTTCACGCAGAAGACAGCGTAACATCGAAGAAGGAGTTCCTGTATGACTAAGGTGGCGATACGGAGATCGGTGTGTAAGGTAAGTACGCCAAACTGCCGGCTCCGATCAGCGCCACGGCGCCCCTACCTAAAAGTGCTGCGTCCGGCTCCCGGCTGCCACCCAGATCCGCGTCGAACGAAAAGCTACAACCGTCCGCCTCACCGGGAGCTAAGCGCAGCTTCTCGTCGTCGTTCAAGTGCTATTAACCGTTTCCGTGGTCGTTCACGTAGACGAACCTGTAAAGTTGACCAATGAGTCCGTATCTGTGTGTGGCGATACGGCGATCGATGTGTAAGGTAAGCATGCCAAAGTGCCAGCTCCAAGCACCTCTACGGTGCCCCTACCCATAAGTTCTGAGTCCAGCTGCTGGCCGCCGCCATCGATCCGTATCGATGGAAAAGCTACAACCGTCCGCGTCACCTCACCTCGCCTCGCTCCGCCTCGCCGGGAGCTAAGCGTTGGTTTTCGTCGTCGTTCCAGCGCTCCCCAGCCGCCTCCGCGGTCGTTCACGCAAACGAAGACGACACCGTAACGTTCAGGAGCCCGTATCGGACTGGGGCGATCGATGTGTAACGTAGTAAGCACGCCAAAGTGCCGGATCCGAGCACCGCCACGGCGCCCCTACCTAAAAGTTCTGCGTACACGTCCGGCCGCCGCCGCATATCCGTTACTATCGAAAAGTTATATCCGTTCGCATCGCCCCGCCTCCCCGGGATCTAAGCGCATCTTCTCGTCGTCGTTCCAGCACTGATACCCGTCTCCGTGGTCGTTCACGCAGACGAAACCGTAACGTTAAAGATGAGTTCCTATGTGACTAGGGCGGGGATACAGCGATCGATGTGGAAGTTAAGCACGCCAAAATATCGGCTCCGTGCCCCTTCACGTTTCCCCTACCTAAAATTTCTGCGTCTAGGTCCTAGCTGCCGCCGCAGGTCCGTGACGATTTGAAAGCTATAACCGTTTGCCTCGCCTCGCCTCGCCGGGAGCTACGCGAATCTTCTCGTCGTCGTTCCAGCTCTATTACTCGTTCCCGATGTCATTCACACAGACGACACCGTAACGTTGAGTAAGGAGACCGAATCTGAGTGGGGCGATTCGGCGATCGATGTGTAAGGTAAGCACACCAAAGTGCCGGCTCCGATCACCACCACAGTGGCGCTTCTCGTCGTCGTTCCAGCGCTTCCCAGCCGTCTTCGCGTCATTCACACAGACGACGACGACGACGACACCGTAATGTTCAGGAACACGTATGTGACTCGGGCGATCTATGTGTAACATAGTAAGCACACAAAAGTGACGACTCCGAGCTACGCCACAGCGCCAAAACTTAAGACTTCTGCGTCCAGTTCCCGGCCGACGCCGCGGATCCGTTACGATCGAAATGCTATAACAGTTTGCCTGAAAAAACCGGGAGCTGAGCGCTTCTTCACGTCGTCGTTCCAGCGCTATTACCCCTCCTCGTGGACGTTCACGCAGACGACGCTGTAACGTTGAAGAAGGTGTTCCTATCAGACTAGGACGATAAAGTGCCGGCATCGCGCACCGCCACGGCGCCCGTACCTAAAAGTTGGCATCTAGCTCCCCGCCGCTGCCGACGATATGTATCGAACGAAAAGTTACAACGGTCCGCGTCGCCACGCGCCACCTCGCATCACCCTGCCGGGAGCTAAGGGCAGCTTCTCGTAGCTGTTCCAGCGCTCCCCAGCCGTCTACGCGGTCGTTGATGCAGACGACGACAACACCGTAACGTTGAAGAAGGAGTCCTGACTAGGGCGGCGATACAGCGATCGATGTATAAGGTAAGCACGCAACACTGCCGGCTCCGAGCAGTGCCACGGCGTCCATACCCAAAAGTTCTTCGTCCAGCTCCCAGCCGCCGCGGCCGCTGATCCAGGTCGAACGAAAAGCTACAACCGTCCACGTCACCGGGAGTTAAGCGCATCTTCTCGTCGTCATTCCAGCGCTATTACCCGTCTCGGTAGTCGTTCACACAGACGACACCGTAACGTTGAGGAAAGAGTTCCAATCTGACTGATGAGGCGATACGGCGATCGATGTGTAAGGTAAGCATGCCAAAGTGCCGGCTCCGAGCACCGCCCAGGCGCCCCTACCTAAAAGTTCCTCGTCCAGCTCCCGGCCGCCGATGCAGGTCCGTGTCGAAGGAAAAGGTACAACAATCTGCGTTGCCTCGCACCACATCCCCTCGCCTCGTCTCAAGCGCAGCTTCTCCTCGTCGATCATGCGCTCCTCAACCGTAACGTTCAGGAGCCTATTTGTGACTGGGGCGATCGATGTGTGACGCAGTAAGTACGCCAAAGTATCGGCACCAGGCTCCTCCACGGCGCCCCATGCGAAAAGTTCTGCGTCCATCTCTCGGCCGCTGCTCCAGATCGTTCGCCTGGCCTCGCCCCGGCTCGCCGTGAGCTAAGCGCATCTTCTCGTTGTCATTCCAGCGCTGGTACCCGTCTCCGTGGTCGTTGACGCAGACAAAACCGTAACGTTGAGGAAGAAGTCGGTATCTGAGTGGGGCGATACGGCAATCGATGTGTAAGTTAAGCATGCCAAACTGCCGGCTCCCAACACCTCCACGGCGCCCCTACCTAAAAGTTATGCGTCAAGCTCCCGGCCGCCGTCCCCGATCCGTGTCGAACGAAAAGCTCAAAACGTCCGCGTCACCTCGCCCCACCTCGCCGGAAGCTAGGCCCAGCTTCTCGTTGTCGTTCCATCGCTCCCCAGCCGTCTACGCAGTCGTTCACGCAGACGAGGACGACACCGTAACGTTCAGGTGCCTGTATATGACTGGGGCGATCGATGTGTGACGTAGTAAGCACTACAAAGTATCGGATCCGTGCTCCTCCACGGCACCCCTACCGAAAAGTTCTGTGTCCAGCTCCCGGTCATCGCCGCAGATCCATTAAGATCGAAAAGCTATAACCGTTTGCCTCGCCTCGCCCAGCCTCACCGGGAGCTACGCGCATCTTCTCGTCGTCGTTCCAGCGCTATTACTCGTTCCCGTCGTCGTTCACACAGACGACACTGTAACGTTGAGGAAGGAGTCCGAGTCTGAGTGGAGTGATACGGCGATCGATGTGTATGGTAAGCACGCCAAAGAGCTGGCTCCGAGCACCCTCACGACGCCTCTACCTAAAAGTTCTGCGTCCAGCTCACCGGCCGCCGCCGCCAATCCGTGTCGAACGAAAATCTACAACCATCCGCGTTGCCTCGTAACGCCTCGCCTCACCCCATCTCACCTTGTAGTTCCAGCGCTCCCCAGTCGTAACTTTCAGGAGCACGTATGTGACTGGAGCGATCGACGTGTAACGTAGTAAGTACGCCAAAGTATCGTCTCCGAGCCCCTCTACGGCACCCCTACCTAAAAGTTCTGTGTACAGTTTCCGGCCACCGCCGCAGATCCGTTACGATTGAAAAGCTATAAGCGTTTGCCTCGCCTCGCCCCAGCCTAAAAGTTCTGCGTCTTGCTCCCGGACGCCGTCGCAGATCCGTTACGATTGAAAATCTATAACCGTTTGCCGCGGCTCGCCTCCCCGGCAGTTAAGCGCATCTTCTCGTCGTCGTCAATCCAGCGCTATTACCCGTTTCCCTGTTCGTTCACGCAGACGACACCGTAACGTTGAGGAAGGAGTCAGTATCTTACTGGGGCGGCGATACGGCGATCGATGTGTAACATAGTAAAGTAAGCATGCCAAAGTGCCGGCTCTGGACACCGGCACGAGGCCCATACCTTAAAGTTATGCGTCCAGTTCCAGGACGCCGCCGCCGATCCGTTAAGATTGAAAAGCTCTAACGATCTGCCTCGCCGGGAGCTGTAACCTTCCGCCTCGCCTTGCGCCGCCTCACCGGGAGCTAAGC
>JACXVO010040081.1:45133-55638 GCA_015501135.1 Hapalochlaena maculosa
ACATTGTCTAGTTTCCTTATATGGAATTGACATAGTAAATTAAATTACAAGGAACCCAAGTATCTGTTTTCAAATAAAGCAGCACTCAAATTTTTAACTCAAAACACACGAAGAAATTGAGAATAAATAAAAATCAAATGACTACCTTAAAAATTATTTTACTAATACACTGAAAAGACACCAAGAAAACTAGTTAATAAAAACTAATAAACTCTTAAAGTAAATTATCTTAATATAGGTTTCTCAGATTGACAAAGAAAAAAGAAAAAAAACCGAAGAAAGTCACAGCTAAATAGAATCTAACTATTTTTTATCTGCTACAACCAAAGTTTCCGTGATATACCTACATTTTTGAGATTTCCAGAACTTCAGCATCAGGGAATACACGCCAACTGCCATCGTCTTCAAAGTAAAGATGACTCTCATGGAGATTGGGTAGGTAGAAGAGCAAGTTCCAAGGTAAAATGAAATTATAGCCAAAATAGGCCAGCTGTGTTAAAAAGTACAAATCTTTCCAGCAGTGAATGTTTGGAGGATATTGTTTTTTGTTATTTTGTTTTATTTTGACTTTTTTTTTTTAACTCCTGTTATCAAGCCTGGAAATTGTTGGGTTGTTCTAGTTGGCACAGTCAATGTTATTGAAATGTCTCAATTTTCTGCAAGATCCTTTTTGGGATAAGTTATTTGTAATGTGAAAAAAAATCCTTTTGAAGTAACTTTTTCAATCTGGTGAAACAACTGGATAATCGAACAACTGCCATAACAGGAGGAATTGGTCGTCAGGTCAGAAAGGCATAGTAGATGTCTTGAAGGAACACTTGAGTAAAGAATACGTTCTTGTATCCCAGTGATAGTAGAAACTGATGACACCAACCAGAAGACTTTTCTCCCAGATACACACGCACAAACACATACATATATATGAAATACATATATATGAATACATTTCTGAGAACTAAGACAATGGAATTTGAAGCAGCAGCAGCAGTTTAATAAATTTAGAATAGATATATCCAAAAGGTGCCACTTCCAAGACACTACTAGTTGGTTTGGCACCAGACAGTACAGGCAAACAAATTATTTGGACAGCAGAAAAATACTCCTCTTTCATAATAACCAATGAAAAAAATCTAATACATCAGGAAAGGGCAGAAGGGATGTAAGAACCTGGAACTAGTAATCCAACTGAACTGCATTACAAAAGCTGCTGCTGCTGCTATAATCCATTTTCCTGCTTAAGTCAGTGCCACCTGGCAATTGTACTTGTGATTTTGTACAGTTAGAAGTGTGTAGTAAGCCATATCAGCATACTCAAAGTATGGATTGGTGAAAACATGAACTTGCAAGCTTCACAACTAACAAAGAAGATAAGAATTGAGCAAATATTGTCTAGTACCGTTATTCAAAGAAGATATTAACTGCTAACTTAGCATGAATAGCTCAACTGGTAGTTAGTACACTTTCACTAACACACCAGTAAAGTTAGTTAAAAGGAATTGCTTTCCTCTAATCTAAAAAAAAAAAAGAAAAAAAACGAAGATTTGAAGAGATTTCTTAACTAAGCCATTCCATTTTACTTGCAAGAGAAAGTTATATAAACAGGATACAAACTATGAAAAGATATAGGGTAAAGAGATTTGTTTTAACAGCAGCTAATAAACTAAGAAAATAATATGCAACATCCACAATGTAAAAATGGATGGAATGGTTAATAAACCAATTTGTAAATGATCTATACTGAGTGTAGCTCTTGTAGATGCAGTGATGAAAAACTAGATACAGGAACTTACAAAGTAGAATGAAAGATTATGAAAAATTATGGACACAATTTCAAAAAAAAACTATCATCATTTATCCAAAACGAAGACAAAAATGTTCATTTTTGTTGACTGATTATTATTTCTGCTTCCAAAAATTTTTTTTTAATAATGAATCCAAGTAATTTTTGCCTGTACTGAATTATCTAGCTTAGCTTAGCATTGTATCTTTTCCTGTTGCTTTGTCAGGTCTATATACAAGTGGAGAAAAATAGATCTCAGTAGCATCAGCATTTTTACAATTGTCACTTGAATTTATGACCTAACTCAGTAATAAAAGAAAAAACAAAAATAGAAATCCAATAAGGCAAATACTATACAATTTTTTTAATGATTTTTAATTATACATTAAGAAAAAGTGCTTTACTCTCCAAGCAATTCTACTAGAGATCTATTTTTATCCAAATTGCAATAATAATTTCATGCAACAATGAGAAAGCACTCTTTTTAAAAGAAAAAATATGTATTTCTGGTTAAATTCTTGTACACCCATTCACATGGGAATTTGAGTAGATAAAAAAATTTTTTTTATGATATACCAATATAAAAACTTAACACATCAACATGCTTGATCGATGTGCTGTAAGACTGAATCCATGTCGAAACACTTCAGCAGAGTAAGAGCACACAACTATAGACATTATGTTCACCATGGCAAAGCCAGGCCATTGAAATAAGCTTTATTGTTAAAAATCTCATCCATTTCAGTGACAAGAAATCCGGTAATGGTATTGAACATAAACGGTGCATGCAGAAATTCAAGTTGAACAATGAGGATATTACTGGCATAAGCCAGAAGAGATACAGTTTATCTAACTATGAAGGGAACAATGTGTAGACTTTAGTTACCGGCTGATACAGTATCGAAACAATGACAGCTTTCTTCTTGATGTTCAGGACATTAGATATTAGCATAGACAGAACGAGGACAATGATATACCTTGCTTGAGGACTTCAAACGGGTTTCCTCTAGTTTCTCATTAACAGGGCCTTCTTTAGGAGAATCAGTCTTTCTTTCAGAGGCCCCAGAACTGCTCGACATGCTAGAAGCACTGCGCTTCAAAGGAGTATAAACACTCCTAGGAGGCATGTTCTGTTGAGATTGTTGTAATGGAATAGGTGGTGGGCAGCTGTAATCCTTTTCTAATAGTAAAAAAAAAAATACATATACAAAATGGTAATTTGAAACATTATGAATCTCAGATCAATTACAAAAAAAATTTAACTTCTGAAACTTTTGAGAACTCCTTTTAAAAGAATTTGAATTGTGATATACTACACATAGGCAGTAAATATTCTAAGATTCTTCTAAAGCCTAGTGAAATGTGAACAAGATAGTTTTTTATTCTAGTTTAAGATTCAATCCGTTATTAAGATCTAATTGAAATGTATTGCTCCAGTGTGCAAGTAAACAGTCAATGTAGAACAAGGATTCTTTAATAAAATTTTACACACGAGTAGTATAGTAGTGATATTCAAATACAGAGGTGATAGCAAATTGGAACTCGTTTATTCCCTAAATTTTCAGTAGTTTTCTGTCTTCAATGGAATGGAAATAAACCACCAGACAGAACACTAGTACAACTTGAAAATAGGGATTATGTAAAATATTTAATATATTCACATCTTGTCTTCTAATATTGCCAGGACTTAATTCTGATTTAGGAACTGAGCATCATAATCATTCAATAAACATGCATTCATAGTTATTTGGACAGATTTATGAATCACAAAATTTTACAACTGGTTACAGATCATTCATAGAACAAGTAGATATTTTCAACAGGCCATGCTGTCAAAATAAGGTCTAACTTAGACTCTTAAATTTGCACTTAGAAATTTATATTATTTATGTGTGTGTGTGTGTGTGTGTGTGTGTGTGTATATATATATATATACCCACACTCTCGTTAGGAAGGGCATCCAGCTGTAGAAATCCATGCCAAAAAAGACGGGCTGGACAGGGCCACCCAGCCCCCCTGGCCCCGGTCGAGAACGTCTAACCCATGCTTGCATGGACAACGGACGCTAAATGATGATGATGATGATGATACATTCACACACACACACACACCTGCAACATGCATACAATTAAACATTCTCGAGAAGGTTTGGAGGAATGTCATTTTTCATTGATAAATCTTACCTTCAAAAATTTATGTTCAGCCTGAAACCATTTCTGAATTTCAAAAGAACTATACCCATAGACATCAATAATTATCTCATCCTGGCTATACTATCTAACATTTACATTCGGTGGATATCTTATCTTGTTTGGCAGTAACGCAACGTTTGGGCTGATATACTCTCCCAACCTTTGTCGAGTGTCTTGAGAAAATTTCGAACCTGGATCCTCATTCTTAAGGTATTTTTCGATGTTATTCATCTGAGATTATTTACAAAATAATGAAATTCAGTCCAACGTCCTCTCGGATGATCTTTTTTTTTTGTTTTTGTTTTTTGCTGTAGACGGTCCAAGGCTCGCTCTGGTATGATTTTTTTACATTTATTGTGTATCCCTTTTTTCACTGCGCATTTCAGCAGCGAAACGCTACACTTGGAAGGTTTTTTTTAGCACAAGCGTTGCTGATAACGTAGTGACTGAAAACGAAAACAGTTAAGCTTTTATTGCTGGGAGCTTTGTTGTGTCAGCAGGATACGGAATTGACATGGTTTTGTATGAAAACAGTGTTGTGCGCTGTGAAGTTGAAGTTTTCTGTAGTATGGCAAATGGGCAGTGCTAAGGGAATTGTGGCCAATTAGTTGGGCTAATTGGCTAGGCTAAAGGGAGTAATTAGACTTGTGAGAACAGTAGTATAATCCAACTTTTGGGCTAATTGCAAGGGATACAATAAAAACAATTTGGACCTGGTGGACCAGAAAAAGTAAGAAAAATTGGACTGCAAAGGTTAAGGAAGAATAAGGAAATATTAGATTTATAAGCCCTAAAATTCACTCCACAATTGCCCACATGTATATGGTATAGGGGTTAAAAGTATGGGCTACTAACCAAGATTTCGAGTTCAATTCCAGGCAGTGACTAATAACATTGAAAAGTACCTTAGGAATGAAAACCCAGGTTTGAAATTTCTCTAAAACACTTAATATATCAAGCAAAATGAGGACAAATATCCATCAAATGTAAATAATATAAATAATCTAAGAAATATACATAATTCCTCATCTCTTAAATACAGAACATTATATTATCCAATTTGCACCCACCCCCCTTTTTTTTTAAAGGTTGAGAGGGCGTACTTCTAACAGAGGCTTTATTATTTGCCCAGGAGAAAAATTCTTTTATAAATAAACATTTCATAATTGTAAAATTAAAATGCATTTTAGCATTATCCAAGTCTTATACTATTACCTATATTATTTAGGTTCACTAAATGTGTAGAATTCATACCAAAGCAAAATGAAATGTAAAAAATCAGAACTCACTTTTCTCATCAGGGAAAGATCTGTAAGTGGAAGAATAGAGACGCTGATTCCAATGAGGATCAGAATGGTTTTTATCTTGCCTCCAATGAGATGAAGGCTCTGAAGGACTCTTATCTTCTCTTCGCCACTGAGAGTCAACTGAATTCTTATCTCTATGCCAGTGAGAAGGTTCAACATGATTTTTATCTTCCCGTCGCCAATGTGGCTCTTGTGACTTTTCTTCTCGTCTCCAGTGACTATCTTGTAGAGGTTTTTCTTCCCGCTTCTCAGATTCATGATCAATCAAATGAGAATGGGCATGTGGATGAGGATGTGGCGAAGGATGAACATGAAGGTGTCTCTCATCTTCTTTGTTTTTCACTGGTTTTTCATCTTCCCTAAAAATTTAGTTAGGAAAGTAAAATTGCTATCAAGTAAGAGTCTAATAATTTAAAAAGAAAAATCTTGAAATTTAATACATCAGAAGTAAATTACAATTGTCTACTTACTAATCAACACAAAACCTGTATTAGGCTTTGCTTAAATAAATTTCAGTAACTTTTTGAACCCAACCAGCTAATGTAACAAAATAAAACATACCACTTACTGTACAGAATTTGCAATGCAAGACAGTTGTACCATTTCATGAAGTCAAACAAAAGGAAAAAAAATTTACATGACATTTAAATGCAAATAGAATTTTGAATCTTTTAAAAATGTAGCAAGACTAATACCCAAATACTAAATTACTAATATTCTTTATAGAAATGCACTAACATTATAAAAAGGGTGCTAAATCAGAAAGTGTTACTAAGAAAGTAATTTCATATCTCTTAGCTATTTAGGTTTTACCAATTGTTCTCAGAAGCACCATCAAATAGTCACATCATCCTTCATTGCTTAACGTCCGTTTTCCTTGATGGCATGTATTGGATGGTTTGACTCCGGCTTTAAGAACCAGTGGCTGTACAGCTGGATGTCTCCTCCTTAACGCAAACCACTCCAAGGGTGTTGTGGATGCTTTTTATGTGCCATTTGTGTTTGAATGGTGCTTTTTACATGCCACCTGCCCTGCCATTCGGATGGTGCTTTTAATGTGCCATGATTTGGGGAATCTACCAATGAACCAAGCTTGAACATTTAAGGTGGTTTGCAATGGTGGTACTGGGGATCCCTAAGGATAAAAATGGGGTCTATGGGAAAACTTAAAAGGCCTCAGAACCATTGTTGGTAAGGCTGGAAACTATTTATCTAAGTAGAAAAAAATTTTTTTTAAATCTTATTTGGCATTTGGTTATGTCCTTTTGGTAAAAATATTAGTTTCCAAAAGTTTAACATCTAATCAAATATCTTCACTTACGTGATTTTTTTACTCAATTTATCAGATTTTATTTGACAATACTTTTAGCTAAATTTTAAATGTTAAATGTGTAGAAAAATATATTTCTATTAAATCAACTACAATGATTTGCCAGAAGTTAATGTGGCTTAAGCAATATATCAATTCAAAATGTCCAATGTATAATATTTTAACAGCCTGGAATTTTATGAACTCCTGTTCAACCCTTTCCCAGCATGGAAAATGTGATAAAATGATTGCAAGGTTTTGTTAAATATTTGTGAAATGAAATTTTTGCAGATAAAAGTACCATCTGTATATTTAACTAAGCTGAAACACTTGAATTATTAAATAGTATGAACCTGTATAGATGTGTCAAAATATGAAACCCAAGTTTTGGCTGTTTAATATTTAATGAAGTATTTTCTTAGAACACTATTCTCGGGATTCAAAGGAGTGTATAACACTTAAAATGATTCACACTAGTACTCACCTTCTCTCATATTCATAATCCCGTCTTTCAAATTCAGGGTACATCCTTGGATCAAAATAAGGAGGTCGCCGAATATCTTCATATGGAGCTATTAACAGTGAAAATAAGAATTATAAACTCAGCTTATCAAATGTAGAATTCTAGATGCAAGTAGACAGATATATTTCATGAAAGAAACACATATTTCATGGAAGGAACAATTGTTTAATAGATATTCTTAGTGGTGTTTGAAATTCTGAATTTAAATTAAGATGGCCCACAATTTTCACACTTTCAACAAACCTATTTTTATGGAGACTAATTGGTTTCAACAATTTGTGCAAGTTTTATTAAAATAGGTAAAAGATTTTATAAACTACACATCACAGAGCTAACAAATTTTAAATTAAAATCATTTTAAATATTACCTAAATTTCAGTTCTACTAATATAGTACAAATTGAGGGAGAGAAAGACAAATACCTCAAATATTTTATGCTCAGAAGCATTGTTTTTACATATTAAATTAATCTACTGTAGATTGTGTGTTTATAGTCAAATGTGAACATTATGTCCATCATGACTTTATTATATTTTGTAAAGTATACCTTGTCTTTGCTTAGATTAATTTTGAAAATTTAAAAACTCAAGAAGCTAATGTTTTGATCATAGATTAGCATGAAATTTTGAAGGAAGATTATTTTCACTAAGATCACTAAACAGGAAGTTGGGGTCATAGAGCCCAAAAAGGTTTTATGTTGGCTGGAGTCAAAAGGGTTAAGTTGTTACAACACTTCTTATTTCTTCATATAGCTAGAAAAACTTTCAGCTTCAGTGGCACAATTAGTGAAGTTAGCAACCACTGTTCATATCACAAGTGATATATTCCTATATTAAAGAATATCACTTTCAGTTTAAATTAACAAAATCCTTTGCAATAATTTTTTTGCTTATAAATTTGGCCTGAACTTCATATTGTTCTCTGAATTCCACTACATTTAACATTTTCCAAGTTTTCATTTTCATTACCTGTTGCTCTGCAAATTCACATCTTAAGCATCCTCCTAGTTTTGTAAATGATTTTATAATGAAATCATAACAGACAATTACCATGCCCAAACAAATTATCTTACACCATCAAGAGAGAGGAGACATAAATGAGAAAAAAAATTTTACTTTTTACATCAGACCCATACTGACTTAACCTTTCTGCTCTTATTACAATTAAGACATTTGAAATCCTTTATGCACAAAAATTTCTATTCACTGTTTTGAATTGATTTTTATTTCTTAGCTTACAGAACTTCTATAACAAAATAATTATTTAACTTAAACCAGAAGCCAACTCCGGCAAGATTTGAGCTGAGATATAATTCAAAGTTTCCTATTCACTAACATCCCCCAACCTTTTTACTATAGATAATCTTATAGATTATCTATGAGAAAAACTCACCAGGAGGCAAAGGGTAGCTCCTTTCCATCCAGGAGCGAGATTCTCGTTCATACATATCAGGAGTTCTGCTTTCACTGTCATGACTCTCAGTTCCTGAGCCATGACTATCAGTACGCCGCCTAACTGGATAAACTGGTAATGCTGAAAAGAAACCATTTATTCTAACTGTATATAATCATTTCGAAATTTCATTACGATCTGATCCAAGCCTTTTTTTTTTTAATATTAAATCATCAGCTCAATTTTTGTTTGTTTGTTTGTTTCACCATGCATTTTCATTAAAAGTCCAAGTTTTCTATAAGCATTTCAAAAATACTGAATATTTGGCATATAGCCCTAACAAACTACTACTCCCATTAAAAAATAAAAATCATTTACATAGCCATTTTGAAATTACATTTTTATAAATAAATTTTTTAACCCATTTGAGATTTGGACACCAGTGATTCTCTCAGCCATAGACAATGGATTTGAATTCAGACCAGCAAGCTAAGAAAATACTTCTAAATTAGTGCCTATTCTAAATAAGCAAGGTAATAAATCTAACTACCTGGAAAAAGCACTATAAACCACTATAGATAACATTTGTTAACCTAGAGCAGACCTTTGACAGGGTTCTGTAATCTGTAGTGCAGTGATCACTAAGAAAATGGAATGAAGATGAAAGTTTTGTGAGAACAGTAAAAGCAATGGACGTCAGCAAGGTGAGAAGCAGCATAACAAAGTTATTTGATGTCCACTAGGCTCCAATTTTCAGTTTCCATTTCTATTACAACCTATTCATTTTTCAAGCAAAAAATAAAAAATGGTTGCCCTAGGGTTAACTTGCAATATGAATGACCTAATTTTCACAGATGAATTGAAAACTTACAAAAATTGAAGCTGAACCTCAAATAATGAGCACTAGAAAGAAATAAACCTAGTAAAGATGTGTTTAAGCAAGAGAAATTATAGAAATTTTTTGGTATCTGGAAGTGGCCATGCTTAGCATGCAAACAAAAAAGTGTAGTTCAGAATATTATGTACCCAATATAAACAGTGCATAGAAGGTGCAATTGCATCACAGGCAGGCTCAAAAAGTAGCTACATGTAGCACCACCTATAAAATGAATTTTTCAGATACTCAGAAGGCTCAATTGAGGTAGATAACCTAACCATTAGAGAAAGTAGCCTAAGTAAGGACATAGTGAAAAAAAATTAGAAAGCTACAGGTGAATTTCTCAGTACAATGATTCTAGTCCCAGGCCATAATCCTACCAAAAAAATGCTTGCCAAGTCTCAAAATTCATTACCTGTATAAAACAAAAACCCTTGGTACAATAAAGAATTTCCCCAAAAGAAAAATCTCAATAGTTTTGTAAAATTAACTGTGCAGAAGATATAAAATATTGGTTAGGACATGGAGAAATCAGATAACCTAAAGAAAATACTAACATAAATGTATCAGACAAATTCACAAAATATAAAGTTGCCTGTATGTTTGCATTTGTCACTTCTCTTTCTGATACAAAACAAAAATTTTGTAAAATGGAGGAAAAGAAATGTCAAACTCATTTTGTTCTTTACAGTAAGAACATGCAAATTTCAATATATCAAACAAGGAATGGAATATAGCTATCCAACATAAAAAAATGAAAATTTTCCAATCATATAGGTGCAGGAGTGGCCTTGTGGTAAAGTAGTTTGTCTACCAGCCACATGGTCCCGGGTTCAGTCCCACTGCACGGCACCTTGGGCAAGTGTCTTCAACTATAACCTCGGGCCGACCAAAGCCTTGTGAGTGGATTTGGTAGACGGAAACTGGAAGAAGCTCGTCGTATATATGTATATATATATATATTCTTAAAGTGTGTTTCTATGTCTGTTTGTCCCGCCCCCCACCATCGCTTGACAACCGATGCTGGTGTGTTTGTGTCCCCGCCACTTATTCTATCGGTCTCTGTTGCCGAACCACTAAGTACTGGGCTTACAAAAAAGAATAAGTTCTGGGGTCGATGTGTTC
>JACXVO010040096.1:933430-943803 GCA_015501135.1 Hapalochlaena maculosa
GCCGCTGGTGCCCAGCAATGGGCACCCATGTTGGTGGCACGTAAAATCACTGGATCCTCTCCTCCCTCCCGGGGGCACGTGAATGGTGCATGTGTGGGTGACACGTTAAAGCACCAGAACCCTGTGTCACGCGAATGGCACACGTGTGGGTGACATGCAAAAACACCCTACACTCTCGGAGTGGTTGGCGTTAGGAAGGGCACCCAGCCGTAGAAAAATCCATGGCAAACCAGACAGGGGCTAGATGAGGCCTCCCAGCCTCCTGGCCCCGGTCGAAAACGTCTAACCCATGCTTGCATGGACAACGGACGCTAAATGATGATGATGATGATGATGATGATTACTGCTTCCAAATATGTTCACTACAAATCATCAAAATAGCAATAAAACTCGAAGCAATTCAATGCTACTACACAAAGAAGATTGACCCAGTGCAACAAATGAGCTACTGTGTAAGTCAAAAGGATCTCAGATTCTACTCAGTAGGAGGAAGATCTTAGAAGGTCTAGCTCCCAACTTTGAGATTGGAAGCTACACCAAACTGTATTATGTAAAACATTCTGTCCTCTCTGTCATCCAGTACTGTAACAGCTTAGATTTCAAGTTCCCACAAATTTTTACCCCACTGCTAAACAACCTTCGAGACATGTAATGTGTAGATGTGGATATTGTTAAAGAAATTTTGGACAAAATTAAATTAAGTACCAGATGAATCCATATAATGGTAGGAAAGAATTTCCTCTACCCAACTTGCCACTCTATCAGAAACAATTCCAAAATGCAGACTGGGAAATGAGTATGAAATAAAAACTAGTTACACTAAAGATGGTGCCCTAACGTGACCATAACATCTGAATGAAACAGCTAAAAGTATATGTATGTGTATATGTTTATGCATTTATACATATTTGTGTGTGTGTATTAGATTCACAAATATGTAGGCACTTTCATGCACACATACACACTAACTTCTATATGAATATATTTAATCAAAAAATAAACCATTTTTAAAATTTGACAAAAAAAAAAAATAATCCTGAGAAGCATGAAAATGTGGATGTTGAAACAATGATGATAGCATATGTATATACGGCATATGCACAAGGTGGGTCACATGATATTGTTGGAAATAATATTGGAATATTACTGAAATCCATCAGAATAGAGATCTCAATCTGTCTTTCTTTGGACTGTGACTGCTTGGATAGTATTTGAAGGAACTTCAGTGACATCGATAGCTGGTGAGTGTGTGTGTGTGCACGCATGCACATGTATGTGTGCATGCATGCACATGTGTGTGTGTATGCCTGCTATATGAATGTGTGTGTCTGATGCTTATGCATTAGAATCTACCTTGTGTCTAGTAGGTGTACATGTATGCTGGAATATGGGTGAGGTTTGGTAGCATGAGCTGGATGGTGTGTGCATATGAATGTCACGTGCATGAATGTATGCACATGTCAGTATCTATATGTGTAATATATGAATTTATGCATATTTATCAGGACGAACAAGTGTCCATATGTGTATGAGTTTACCTTCCATGTGTTTGTGTGTGTATGTACATATATGTGCCTCTGTTATTTATATATGTGTGGTCATGATTAATGTGGCCTCTAATTAACATGCATAGAGAATTCCATGTCGTTGCACTTTTATTACAATTTTCAACAATACTATGTAACTTATCTTGACCTATAGAGATCCAGTTTCCACCGACCATTTTGAATCTCCTAAATTTCTCCATTTTGGTCATCCGAAGGCAATTAGCTACGTTCCTGTAACAAGCTTACAAAACTTTAAGCTGCATTGGTCCAAATCAAACTGTTTTAATTAATCATATATTTAACTCCTACTGTATACATTGAATATCTTAAATAAACATACATATACAGGGTGTTCAAAAGTCTCTCTGCAGTGAGAAAGAACATTGTGAGACCAATATATTTTGAAGACACCATCAACACTGAGAGATATTGCTCAAATATTGTCAATCCATTTATAGGCCAACTCACTGAAAGTGAAATTGATAATGCATACTTTCAGCATGATGGAACAGCAGTACATATTTCATGCATCAACATCGCACTACTTCAAGAGTTTTTCGGTGAATGGATTATTTTGAAGGGACTATGGCCACCAAGATCATCTGACTTAATGCTGCTAGATTTTGGGGGGTGGGAGCAGTAAAGGATAAGTGTACAAGAATCACTCAAAAACCATTAAGGAGTTAAAAGAAGCAAACATAACATTCACACATTCCATACGATGTCAGACGCTCTAAGATGTATTTTAAAACAATTGTAGAAGAGCCAACTTATGTTTTGAAAATGAAGGATGACACTTTCAACATCTATTATAACATTTTTTAAAGTCTTGTAAAGTTTAATATGTTTTTTTGTAGTCTTATACTATCTTATAAATATTTATTTTGCAATAAAATATTTACTGCTGATTGACTTTTTGAAGACCCAGTGTGTGTGTGTGTGTGTGTGTGTGTGTGTGTGTGTGTGTGTGTGTGTGTGTGTGTGTGTGTGTGTGTGTGTGTGTGTGTGTGTGTGTGTGTGTGTGCATCAATTTTCCCTTTGCATTTCCCACCTTTATCTCTTCTCCCCACCTATTATCAGATGCTTACCCACAAAGGATTTACAGGACTGAAGGAAACAATATTGCAAACTGTAATTGTAATTCATGCTGCAACCAGTACCTACTTACACTAAGCACAATAACATACTTCCTCTGCATAGCTCTTCTTTTCAGGTGCTGAAAACATTCTTCCAACTATCCAAGGTCTACAAACTTAGAGCTACCACAATCACATTTGGTACAATGAAAAATAGGTCTGCTGAGATTGGGGTAGGCCAATGTATTGGGTTAGCTGTGTAAAGAAATGCCAATTTCTGACTGTGGAAGGGACTCGTGGCAGAGGCAGACCCAAGAAGTCATGGTCCGAAATGGTGAGATCTGACCCCACTGGGCCTTGGGCCTCAGAAAGGAAATGACCAGTAACTGAGACATCAGGTACATTGTTGTACTTGAGAGTACCTGCCAAGTCTGATGTAGCAATATCCACAGCTGCAGGCAGAAAAGGCACCCCTCAGGACACATCTCTGAGCTCAAACTCTTGTCATGAAGAAACATCCATGCATGGTGGAATCACGGTTGAGATAGTATTTGGGGCCAATCAAGTGACACCTATGTCTGTGGCACATGAAATCACCTTTGTGTCACACAAATGGTAAACATGTAGGAGGCACATAAAAACACTCCTCATTCTTGGTGTTGTTGGCACTAGGAAGGGCTTCCAGCCGTAGAGGTTAATTAAGCCAAACCAGACTAGAGCTCGGTGTGGCAACCTGACCTGTCAATCCCAGTCAAAACGTCCAACCCATGCTTGCATGGACAATGGACTTTAAATGATTATATATATATATATATATATATATATATATATATATATATATATATATATATATATATATATATATATATATATATAGAGAGAGAGAGAGAGAGAGAGAGAGATGGTGTACTCTTTTGTTATTAACACACTCAATTTTAAAAAAGGGTTACAGATAGTTTCCTGCCATAAAGACACAATAATTTGCCATAATACAGTATACATATACAGTATACAGTATAATACATAATAATACAGTATGTTATTTTACAAATGTGTACTCCCCACCCAATTTTCTTGCCTTATAACCCCCAGAAAAATAGATACTTTTTTAAAGGAAACTTTCAACAAATAATCGCTTAGAGCCTGTAGATTGAATGTATATAAAGATTTGTTGTAACACAAAATTTTTCGAAGTCTTGGGGAAAGGAGTTTCAGAAAATTTATACGATCTGAAATTTCTCTCCTCATAACGTTCAGGAAAATTAGTACTTTTTTAACGAAATTTTATACAAATAATCTTCAAACGGTGTCAGTTACGATTACAAAGATATTTGTAGGCAAAATGCTTTGAAAGTTGGCGGGGTCGAAGTTTCTGGAAAACGATATTTCGGATCAGACGGCCCACATAAGTTGGAATTCCTCCATTTTGACGGGGATTCTTTTCCTCCGTACAGTCTTCGAAATCATAGGAAGCATTTTTTCACGAAAAAAAGAAAAACCTTTGGCCAATAATTTTCTTTTTTCTTTTTCCATTACGCACTTGGAAAAACGTGGGAGAAAACTTTTTGATTAAAAAAGAAATTTAATCTTTTCAGAGGAAAAATCGCTTGATTTAAGGGAGATTTGGTTGTTGTTTCTAGCACATCGCAAGACCACTCATTTTCTTCATTTTTTCTTCGCACTAAAATATGCACTGATGTTTTCCAATATTTTTTCCTATAAACACATTTATGTTATAAAAAAGAAAAAAAAGTTTGATTTTGGGGAGTTTGGCTGTTGTTTCTAGCACATCGTAAGACCACTCTCCTTATATTTTTATATTTTCTTCTCCGAAAAATGTATTGATATTTTTCAATATTTTCCTCTGTAAACACATGTTTACACATGCTCCCTATTATTCCTCTTTATACAATTTTGGAATGCCTGAGATTATCGTTGGGATTTATCCAGAGTGATTTTTGCTCTCGCTCGGTTAGGGTCCGAGTAAAAATTTAAATGATCATTTTGTTTTTTGTTTCTTTCCAATAGACTACGCATGTGTTAACTTTGACAGCATTAATCCACAAAATTGTATTAATGGGGAGAAAAATATGGAAAAAAATCAATAGCTGTGAGAAAGAAACGAGGAGAGAAATCTTGGGATGTGCTAGAAACAACAGCCAGTTCTCCCTTAAATCTCATTTTCTTCTTCTGAGATGATTAACATTTTTTTTTAATGAAAAGTTACTGTCATGCGTTTCAAGAGATCATGGGCCAACAGGTTTTTAGGATAATGACGATACGCCATAAAGATAAACCCTCTAAGGACGGGAAACTTAAGGTAATCCTCAAAACGGCTTCCCTACGTGCGTGCACACACGCGCACAAAAACACATAACGAGGTAGATATGTAGCTCGATCGATATATAAAGTGCGTGTTCAAATGTGTATATGTCTGGCACGCATTAACTTTTTAATATTTTTCTCTCCGAAACAACAATGATACTTCATCTGATATATCCGTTAAATACTTCGAAATTAAATTAGAAAAAAAAAGTCTTTTTGCGGGAGAGATGGTACAAATTTTATATTAATACCTCTAAAGCAATATATTTTCTAAATAATTCCTTTTACTCGTATTCCCTATTTAATTCTGTAATTTTGTTCGATATGAACGAAGTGGTTGTGGAAATTCTTATTGGACAAACATTGACATTTATGCTGTTGATAGCTTTGTAGAGTAATTATCATTAACTAAACAACTTCATAAAGATTTCTAATTAAAAATTAAAAGATGTTCAATAAGTGGTATTCAAAAAAGAAGTCGTAAATACACCGAGAAAGAGTTTAGAAATATCATTATTATTTCTTAAACGCATATCAGGAATATGGCGGCAGTGTGAAGCAAAACTGTGTTTCTAGTTGTAAACAGTGCTATTATAGTTGTTTTACTTTTCATCAATTTTTACAAATATTCGACTTATTGTATAGCAGTATGAGTATTCTTTCATATCTAACGTTTAGAAGACATAACGTTGATATATATTAATGTAATTTAAAGTTTCATTGAAGCCTATCGACAACCTAACACACTGACAACATCTTATATTAATGATAATAATATTGACAAGACATTCGATATAGGCATTTTATTTACATGAAATATTAACCTGAAGTCCATAATTTATTTCCATGACCTTAGAAATGTAAATTTTTATTTGTAAACCAGACAGCAAAGTAGTTAAAGTACATCGAAGAAACACATATAATGTTGACAAGCTGCCATTTTGACACATAGAGAGCATGAGCGTTTGGTGTTTACTGCTACGTCGGCGCGTTGTGTATTTATAGCAAGTGTGTTTATGGTGTGACGCATCATTCGTATATCACACATATTTGTGTTTACAGTTCTCCTTTACCGACCGAAACCAACATGACTGAAACTGCAGCACCCGCTCCTGCCACCCCTAAGGCAAAGAAACCTGCCAAAGCTAAGAAGCCTGCAACTCATCCAAGTTATAGCGAAATGGTTAAACAAGCTATTACAAATTTGAGCGATAAAAGCGGCTCATCTCGTCAGGCCATTGTCAAATACCTTCTGAAGAATTTCAAACTATCGGCTAATGAGAAAGCTGTCACTATCCAGACTAAAATGGCATTGAGGAGAGGTGTTAGTTCTGGAGTGTTGAAACAATCAAAAGGAACTGGAGCTTCGGGATCATTCAAAATCGGTGCAAAGAAGGAAGAAAAGAAAACGAAAGCAAAGAAATCTACAAAAAGCAAAGTCAAGCCAAAGGCTGCCAAGAAGTCTGCAAAGAAGCCTGCCAGCAAAACCAAGAAGGTGAAGAAACCCAAGCCTGCAAAAGCTCAAAAGAGCAAATCTCCAAAGAAAGCTGCCAAGAAGGTAGCTAAACCTAAGAAAGTTACCAAACCCAAAAAGCCTAAAGCTACCAAAAAGGTCGCCAAGAAGTAAATAGTTCATCAACAACAACAAAAAATCATGCTCATTACATTCACCCCCATTTCAATATTTATTCAGAGACAATGTAAATATTAGTGTACAGACATTTTAACGGGGATTTTTCCTCTTACATTCTATAGTAATTTCATCCCGTGATTTTTTTTTAAGTCCTTGATTTGTATTATTCACATCGGGGTCTTCGACCACGACATCATTCTGTAAATATAAATATTTTCTTATTTTAAAAATGTTTTCTGGTTATTTTTTATCCTTTGGATTTATTTTTGCCACGCATTAACCGCGAAATTGATTTTTGTTTGTATTACAGCTCTTTGTTTGGCTTTTATTTATTTATTTTTTTCCGGTTCCGCGCTTTGGGACGTTTCCCCGCCTTTCTTGCAGGTCGAAAAGAAAACCATTTATGAAAATGGTACCCGATTATCATGCAGAATTAACATTATCAGTCCAAAGTCTTATCGAGGTTTTCTTTTCAGCAGTATTGAAACTTAGTATTTTTAAGATCGTATCAATATGTTCGAAGCTCCTCCATTGCAGCTACAATGGAGGGCCAGTTAAATCTAGCTTTCATCTCTGCAACTAAGAAACATTAAAAGTAATGCGATGTTTCAGGTTATTCGAGCGAAAGAAACTGCTGTGATGCATCGCTAATTAGATATTGTAAAATCTAATCTCTGATTAGGAACATTTCACCATTGATTGTTTTTTACGCATGTAGAAATAAAAATAGGAGCGCAACATAACCTTCTTCGACAGAAGATAGCCTATCGAAATAGGATTTCTGTTTACATTAATAACGATACCAACGTATTGAGATTAGCCTCAGCCCTTTGGGAATTAGAACATCTTTTATGATTTGGAGTCTTACGCGCTACAGCTTATCCCGTGGTAAACCGACCTTCAAGTCGCTACTGTACGTACATACACGAACATGTTCTTCGCTTCCCTCTTAAAAGATAACTCGTTGACACTTGGTAACCAAAGCTAGTGATCTTCCCGCGTACTTTTTCTTTAGCCGATGGTGGGCATTACGATTGATGTTGGTGCTTTTTCGGATAGCCCAGACTTGAATATTGGTAAATTTCCAAAATATTTACCGATGACGAAAATCGAAGCTTCAATGGTCCTATATACAAGTGGGGAGCGGCCAATCTAGAAATGGTGGCTAGGTCTCCCTTAGACGATTCTGCCAAGTTCATGACACTGAAAACAGCCCCCAGAGATTGATGTCTCTAAGAAGTGTAATTGATAAGGATAAGATTTTTTTTCTCCCCTTTACCAAGCGTTGGAGAAAGTTTATATTTAGATATAAAGGTCCATCAGTCATACTTGTCTCAGCAAAGATCTAAACGGTATTGTGTGTTATTTTTAGCCGTGCTATGTTCGGTCGGTTGGCTACAATTACATGAGTAAACTGGTTTTCGTCATCGAAAAAAGAGGCGGATATGGGCTCCCGCCTAAAATAAAATGAGCTTTTACATCTAAATTGATGAGGGAGATTCCGAACATGCAAGTTCGCCCACCCCCCAAATTTATGTTATACGTCGGACAAATTTCAAAATTTTAATTCTACCCCGCTCACCAATTTTGGAGTTTTCGCAATCTAAAGAGGACTGCAAAATTTCGACATATTTCTGAGACATGTTGCTGAAGTATATCCTGAAGGAATTTGCCAGCAGATTTCGCTGTTATTTCTAACAAATTTTCGACATTTCTGAAACGTTGCTGAGGTGTATCCTCTGAAACCAAAAATGAGTTCAGCGTCATGTTCGCTGCTTCTATGGGAACCTAAGTAGGGCAAGAAAAAAAGGCTGATGTATATAACAGGTATGTAAAACATTTGTAGTTTCTCTTCATTCTGTGTGGACTGGATGTAGATAGAAAAACGATTTCGAAAAGAAATTTTAATTAAGATGGTAGGGGGGGGATTAAATTTGAAACTTTTTGTCGGGGGTGGTGGTGCTTATTTCCCCAAGTCCGCCTAAAAAGATTGACTCTCGTCTAAGGAAAAAGACAGGCTGCTGGGTGATAAGAACTGCATAGAAGAAATATGCAAAATTTGGCGCAAACAAACGTGTAGGGTGACTTTCAGCAAAATGGGTATTGGTGATCTTTTAAAAATAGCATTCAAATGCCACACATTTCTGGGGGAAATTTTTTGGAGCCCTCTCAACATTCAGGATCTAGTTTTAGCCCTGTCACCATCAAACACTTCGTCAGATTACTGTTTTCAATGATGGAAATTACGAATATGCCAAGAACCACGTTTTCAAAAGTTCTCAATAAAATACTGAGATTAAAAATGACGTGGTGGGTGGGGGCACCATCAGCTCATCCCGCTGTCTGAAGTGAAAATGAATTGCTGTTTTGCTCGTTTCCGCATGTATAGATTTAGAGTCAAACAGCAAAAGGATCACTGCATGTGAAGCCCTCACCAGGAAATTCTATGCTAAAAATAGCAGCTAGAATGTCTGGAGAATTTGTGTGCATGCAACAATTTCTACTTATCCGAATGAACAGGGGAAGAAGTACACAATGTATTTTACATATCTGTCGTATACATCGGTTGCTTTTTTCGCTTTGATAGAAGCAATTACTTTACTGTCAATTCATTCATTGGAGCAACCCCATCAAAATGTAAGTTAGTCACTGGCTCAGCACCCGTATGTTTTTCATATTCTTTTTTATATTAACCCACTTGATGTGATTGGAAGAAATTTAACAAAATCTACCTCTTTAATATGAATATCAAGTGTTTTACAGATAAATTTCTGATGGTGTATAACTTTCCTAACCTGTTTTTGTGGTCCATTACCCCGAAATAAAATCGAAAAGAAAAATTGTAATAAAAGAAATGCTGTAGGAAACGAAAATGAAAAAATTTGGATCCAGGCCTTCGAAAAATTTACAAGATCCGAAGATTTTTTCTTCCGTAACTTTTAGGAAGATTTTTAATGAAATTTTATATAAATTCCTTTTAAACGATTATAAAGAAATTTGTGGGAAAATCTTTTCCGAGGGAGTGTGGAGAGGACCGGAAAATTCACAAGATCCTATATTCTTCCCTCATAACGTTGAGGAAAATTGATATCGTTCCACTTCACACGGAAATGCGCATAAAGCAACGCGAGGCCTTCGGAAAATTCACAAGACCCGAAGTTTTCCCTCAACTTTTAAGAAAATGCTTTTTTTTAAATGAAATTTTATATAGATACTGTCCAAGCATTCTTTTAATAGACTCGCCGTCTTTTTCTTATTCTCATTTACACACTTTACATTACGACGGTCTGTCGATTTGTTTTCTGTGTAATTATTTCGTTATTACCCACAAGGGGTTAAACATATAAGGGACAAACAAGGACAGATAGACAGGTTAAGTCGATTAGATCGACTCCACTATGTAACTGGTACTTACTTATTTGACCCCGAAAGGATGAAAGGCAAGGTCGACCTCGGCGGAATTCGAACTCAGAACGTTACGGCAGGTGAAATACCGCTATCTCGCCTAGTGCGCTAACAATTCTGCCAGCTCACTGCCTATTCCGTATAATTACGCATACATGTTAACATCAATAAATGTTAAATCTTCATTCACTTGTATCTCTTTTCATCCTCTAGCGCTTATAGGTGTATGCCTCTGTATTTTCTTCATTATGTCGTCCCTTCGCATCGCACAGCGGTTACATGCTTGTTCTAAAGAAAATAAGGGTGGTTCCATTTGACTCATGACATTGCTATGCCTTTGAAAGTTTGATTAACAGTTAGGCGATAATTCGGTATTGGTACAGCGCC
>JACXVO010040126.1:1364591-1376133 GCA_015501135.1 Hapalochlaena maculosa
GTGGTTTTAATGTGCCACCAACACAGGAGCCACTGGGCTGCAATCTTCGCGGCACCCCTTGCAATAGGGCTAGGGCTACATTGCTGCAATCTTCGCCACACCCCATAGGGTGTTTCTACACAGTATCAAGAGGACCCGCGCAGTACGTGTCTCGAGGGGAGGCTGTCTATACTACGCCACGCATGCAAATGCTAGTGGTATATACACATAATCCTTACTCTCAAGTACACAGCTAATTGTCATCTGCATATGTACATATGCATGCCAACAGTGCTTGGTTGAATCTCTCTCTCTCTTTCTCTCACACATGCACACTTAACAGTTTAAAATGATAGATAGAGGTGTGTGGATGTGCCAGTAGCCATCAGTTGAATCTCTCTCTATCTCTCCCTCCCTCCCCTGTTGTGTACATACTTTTATTTTCTTCCCTTTTCCACAGTGTGATGAGTTGTTGTCAACAGAGGAAGCTGTCGTTTGTAATCTAATAGACATGACATAACTGCAAAATGTCTTCAGAGAATGTGTGGTCTGGCATCTTTTATTCTTTTGCGTCTTTCAGTCATTTGGCTGCTGCCATGCTGGCGCACTGCCTTTAGTCAAACAAATTGATCTCAGGCCTTTTCTTTGTAAGCCCAGTATTTATTTTATCAGTCTCTTTTGCCGATCCATTAAGTAGTGAGGATGTAAACACACCACCATCAGTTGTTAAGCAATGGGGTGGGGTTTGAACACACGCACACACATATACATACACATACATGATAGGCTTCTATTTCCATTTAGCAAATTTACTCACAAGGCTCTGGTCAGCCCGAGATTATAGTAGAAGACATGTGCCCAAGGTGCCATGCAGTCGGACTGAACCTGGAACCATGTGGCTGGTAAGCAAGCTACTTACCACACAGCCACTCCTGTGCCTATCTGTAGAATTTATTATTGCAATTTCTGTTACTAATGTTCTGGTTTCTAATGTTTCAGGACTGGAATTGGTCAACATATCGTCTACTATCCGACATTAATGTCAATACAAGCTCGGCTGGAACTAGCAGAATATTTACATACAGGCATTTCTATCTGGGAGATTGGACAAGGGTTGGACTATTTTTACGATCTGCTGTAACCGTTCTCTCATTCCTGCTGTTACATGTTGAACTTTAAATGTAAAATTCCAATTATGAAATCCTTAAAATGTTAAAGAAAACTTTAAAAACTCAACTGAAATATTGTTATAAAGTGAACGTGTTTCACTTGATTCTAATAATACCAGACATTTTGTCTGCACTGATCTCACAGAAGGAAATCTGAATAAGAAAAAAAAAAAACAACACGGAAAAGAAATTTTTGTTTTCTTTTTTTACAAAAGGTTGAAGATTTCAACCATAAACGGAGTTTTATTTTTCTTTTGTTACATCTTTGGAAGAAAATTAATTAAAATTATTGGTTAAAAAAAAAAGGAAGAATTAAATGAAGCTAGATTTAGTCAAATTTTATTGAAGAAAGTGAAACGAATTAGCCGTAATTGTTTTTACTTCCACATTTTTTTCCATCCATTCCACTGTCTTTTTCAAATCCAAAAGTTTCACAGGGTTTGATTTAAAATGAAAAACAGATTATATATATATAATATATAAATATATTTACTTTAAAAGAAAATTATTTCTGAATGATTTTTTTTTTTCCTTTTTCACTATTTGTGACATTCCTTTCTAGAAAGATGCCTAAAGATAAACTCTGTAGACATCAACCACTGTTCTCATTGGAACAATCATTTTTTTTCAAATGTGTTACCAAGACAACTACTGTTTTTTTATTTATGTTTTGGCCACACTTGTCCAAAGAAACTCTCTCTACATGCACCAAGTTAACTTCGTATAAAACATTTTGTCAATCAGTATTCAAGACTTTTTTTTTTTTTACACCTGATGGCAAAAATAAAAACCCTATTTCAGTCCTCACTATTTGTGTTTATTTCATTCTAAAAACTTTCTGATGTTTCCAGAATGAATTCCAGCTAATTTTTTGAAAGTTTCCATCAAAATTAATTATTAAAAACTCTACTTTTACCAAAGTCATCAAGGCACCAATATCAGTATTGAGATGATTTTTCCATTACAGATATTTGCTAAATGTTTTATTGGTCAGTAAACTGGTCTAAAGCAGAGGGTTCCCCAAACATTTTAGACCATCAATCCCTTCATGGAATTATTGATCCTTCACTGACCCCCAGGCATGTACAAGAAAATAAACAAATAATCATAAGTAGATGTGCATCTATCAACCCCTTGAATAGTCCCAATGATCCCTAGGGGTCGATCTTGAACACTTTGAAGATTCCTAGTTTAGAGTAAAGTTTACTTGCCAATAAAATACGGCAGTCAAGGTAGACGCTGTATCCACGTGAGTGGCACCCATGTCAGTAGCTTATAAAATCAAAGAAGTGTGGTCAAAGTGGTCCTTTGGTACTATGCAAGTGGCACATAATATCATCAAATGCAGCTAAGGTAGTCCTTGGTGCCACAAAAGTGGCAGCTGTGTCGGTGGCACATAAAATCATCAAAGCCCTTCTATCCTGCAAATAGCACCTAGAAACACTCCCACTCTCAGCATGGTTTGTGTTAGGAAGAGCATCCAGCTGCAGAAACCAGGCCAAACCAGACTGGGGAGGTACAGCCACCTTCAAAGCGTCCAACCCGTGCTTGCATGGACAAGACATTAAATGATGATAATGATGTTGTAATTTTGGCTCCAGGAGACAGCAACATTCGTCCTAAACCAGGACTATCATATTTTATTGGCAAGTAAACATTTCTCTAGAGTATTGTTGTTGAATATTTCTTGTTGAGAGATTTACAAATAATAATTTTCAGTAAAAATGGTCGTTCCTATAAAAGAAAGAATCTAACTGTAACCTTTATACAATGCATTCAGTTGCTGTGAAGCAGGAAAACACTGTCAACAGTATTCACTGTGTGTCATGAACTGGAAAATATTGTCAGTTAATGACTGTGTTTGCTATTGGAACAAATTGCAATTTCAATGATAGCTTTTACTGCTGTCTGTGTTAGTAATAAGCTTAATTCATAAACCAGTTCTTTACACAACCAGCTAACATGAACCGGCTGTGCGTATTCTATACGGTGTTTGAGACACTTTCCCTTGCATTGGCTTCTTCATACTCCAGCATTTAAAAATACTGTACTTTTACTTCACAATCAAAGAAAGGCCATGAGATTAATGGATGTTTTTCGCCATCCAAAGACTCTGTATTTAGTGACAACAGTATTTACTGTTTACTGATAAACAGAATTAATGCAAACTATTTTACTAACTTCTAAAAGATTATTTTGAAAATTAAAAATATATATTCTTTTACATGTTTCAGACATTTGATTGCAGCCATGCTGGAGCATCACCTTTAGTCAGCCAAAGCAGCCTCAGAACTTATTCTTTGTAAGCTCAATACTTATGTTATCAGTGTCTTTTGTCGAACCACTAAGTGAGGAGGATGTAAACACTAGCATCTGTTGTCAAGCAATATTGGGGGAACCAACACAGACATGTATATATATGATGGACTTTGCAATTTCCATCTGGGTTACTAGGGTTAGTAACAGGAAAGGTATCCAGTTGCAAAACTATGCCTAAATAATATATTCATCTAACCCTTGCTGGTATAGCAAAAGGGCAGCAAAATGAATGAACAATGGGTGTATAAAATCACAAACCTCGTGTCAGCTGCCCAATCTTCAAAACCAATCTTCTCTTACAAATGTTTATTTAAATGGATTCTGTTACATAAGTACACATCGGTCCTTCAGACGCAGCATTTTACGGTTGTGGGGTCTTTTCCCGTTCCACACACCAATATTTCGGCATTCTGTCACAACAAACTCATCAACTTTAACACCATAAAAGACATCGTTTAAATCGAGGCTGAGCCGAGATGACATGTCAAACGGAGAGGGGATGTGGATTGCTCGGCTGATTTCTTCTTTGAAAAGGGTCCAATCAAAAGCTCCTCCCAAGTAGTTTCGGGTCACGAGTTCAAGATGGACCTGAGGCAAAGCTGAAAGCAAAAATTACTTGCTTAGTGATATGATAGAAACAATGATTTGGATGGGGAGAGGGAGGGTTACAGATTCTCCCTCAGTACATGACTGGTATTTATTGATCCCTGAAAGATAAAAAGACAGACTGATTGTTACAGGGTTTATTTTAACTTCCACTTTTCCATGCTTGAATTGGTCAGGTAGAATCGGTAGGTTTTTCTAAAGCTGGGTATCTTTCCAGTCACCAATTCTCACTTGTTTCCAAGTAAAGTAAGACCTCTTCATAACCAGACATGTTTTCCTGGAAGATTGGAAAACCAGTGGCTTCAATTTGCTTCCCAATGCATTTGAAAGTACGGAAGGTATTCAAACTGAAACTAAATACTGAATTGTACACAGTTTAGTATTTCTACAGTGACTCCACACAATAAGGTCACCACAACAATATCACTTGCAATATAGTACATCTACAATTCTACTCAATAGAGTATCCCTACTGTTAACTCTATATAACGTGCCTTCTTGGTGGCTCTTTGTCTTGCAAGTTAGTTGGTGACCTCACTAGTGTTGGTGTCATGCAAATAGTACCTAGGACACCTTGTAAAGTAGTTGGTGGTAGGAAGAGCATCCAGCTGTAGAAAGTATACCAAAGGTTTGGTACAATCTTCAGTAACCAGCTCCTGTCCAACTGATGCCAGCATGGAAGGAGGATTTTAAATGATTCCTGTGATACATGAAAAGCGCCATCCGAACGTGATTGATACCAGATCAGGCTAACTGGCTTCTGTGTCTGTGTCACGTAAAAGGCACCGTTTTAATGTGGCTGATGTCAGCACCTCATGACTGACTCCTGTGCTGATGGTACATAAAAAGCATCCATTACACTCTCAGGGTTGTTGGCATTAGGAAGGGCACCCAGCTGTAGAAACTAAGCCAAATCAGATGAGCCAGGCATGGCCCCTTGCTCTCCAGACCTCAATGAAACTCTCCAACTCATGCTGGGGTGAAAAACAGATGTTAAGCAATGATGATGATGATGATGAAGCATGGCAATAAAGCAGCAAATGTTTTAATTTTAAAAGTTCTGATATTTAGCCACCCTTTTCTTCTTTTCTTCAATTTGCTTGTTGTTTTTTTTTAATAAACTTTAATAAAACGTTAATTAAAGTAGTTATTACTCTCTAAAAATGTAAGCTGAAACTGGCCAGTGCCATAAATTAGAAAAGATTTCTTCCGCCTCACTTTTAATCAAATTTGGTGCTATTTAGTATAGAAGCGGAAAAGCACAACTCTTATTTATAATTCATTATTTAGATATTCTCTACAGTTGTTTCAGTGCCATGTTACATCGTTCTTTTTACAATTAGGTAATTAAAATACATAATAATAATTTGTTTATTATGGTAACAGCATATTTCTCTGAACTCTTTAATTATTTTCTTTCTCATATTTGAAAAGGAAAATCTTTCCCAAAATATTATAGAATCTTTGAGCAACCAAAGAAAGGTATTACAATATCTTTTCTCTTTCATTTAGTGACATCACATTACATATTTTGTTTAATTTCTCATCTGCATTACCCTAAAGTTTTCTATTTTTTCAAAAATTTATATCATTTACTGTTTGTTTCTATATTTTGCCGATGTCTATTTACCTTTTTGCTGATTCAGAAAGCAATGCGCTTGTATCACATAGGCAGGGTCAAGAAGATGGAATTTAACAAACAGATCATTCATCTCCATGTTGTATTGTTCTTCACTGCACTGTCCAGTGATGATTCGTTTCATTATAAATCGGGTCCACTCGGGTTGCTTCAGCCACTCTAGCAAAGTCTCTGCCCATTTAGTCCTGCCAGAGACAAAACAATTTAATAAGTCGATGGAAATAGAAGAACAAACAATCTTATTTGTGACAATGTTTTCACATTAAACCAACTCATGCCATGAATCGAAGATGTTGGGAGCAAAGAACACTGGTCATGGAGACCTAAACAAGAAACTAACCCCATCACCTGGTTTAAAACACTTGTATTGACAACCAGTGTCATTACACATACAATGACAATTTAATTGGTCTGGAATGTATCCTGTACCTTGAGGCAGAGATGGTGGACTGAGAGGTGTTGCAGATGGGCTTTGCTGCTCTGGCCCAAGTTGGAACATGACCATTAACAATAAGTAAGATCTTGGGTATCCTGACAATAACAAAAAAATTTTGGGTACCCTGGCCATAACAATAAATAAGATCCTTGTTACCCTTGCCATAACAATAAACAAGATCTTGGGTACCCTGACCATAACAATAAACAAGATCTTGAATACACTGTGAGAGATCTCAGCTTCATTTCCCGGACAAACCCCAAAATAGTTTATAAGCATAGGTGTGGTTGTGCAGTAAGTAGTATGCTTACCAACTACATGGTTTCAGGTTCACTCACACTGTATGGTGCCTTCAGCAAGTATCTTCTACTATAGCTTCGGGCCAGTTAAAGCCTTGTTAGTAGATTTGGTCGACAGAAGCAAGAAGAAGCCCAAAGCATATGTATACGTGTGTGTGTTTGTGTGTCAGTATTTGTCCCCCCACTATTTCTTGACAACCAATGCTGGTGTGTTTACATCCCCGTCACTTAATGGTTTGGCAAAAGTCACCAATAAAGTAAGTACTAGGCTTGGTTTCTTTACTAGCCACGAAGGGCCGAACACAGAGGGGACAACACAAGAGTTTGAGGAGTGGTTATTCCTCGGGACACCATCACGTATGCCCCAGGTTAAAAAATCACGCACCCTGCATCCTGTGGGTAGTGAGGCAGGGTGGCATCAATGTTTTCCCACCTCGGTGCAATGATTGTACTCTAACTTCGTGCTGGATGGTGTTACCGTGAGGAGTGCCTGTCTGACCCACCGCGAGACACTCCAAATGCAATGAGTGTCATCACGGTTTAGCAGGCTTAAAAAGAATAAGTTTTGGGGTCGATTTATTCAATTAAAGGTAGTACTCCAACATAGCTGCAGTAAAATGACTGAAACATGTAAAATAATAAAAGAATAAAAGCCCTGGCCATAATAAGAAATAAAAATGTTGGCTGCCTTTAAACAAATATTCATGCTAGGTTCCTGTTCTAAATATAACTTTCTTCCTTCCTTATATCTGTCCAAGAAATACCCAAAAGTGTTCACAGCATCTCTTCTTCCTCCTCTAAATAAACCATTAAACCTCTAAACCCTAACGAGAATGATATAGATGGAATCTCATATTTTTAGCTCATATCACAATCAATTTAAATAGTGTGGTGTTTAGTAAACGATACTCACAACAATGTCGGCCATGTTTATTGCTCAGCAGACCCTAGCCATAAATCTCTCTCTCTCTCTCTCTCTCTGAGGTAGCTTCAATGTTATATTTTATTGGTGACATCTGTAAATATACAAGACTGTGGAAACTCGGAACCCCTTGAGAGACATTTCTCCTGCAACATATATCTTTACTACCATCTTCAGTGCCATCTGGTGGCTGTAATAACAATGCATTTGGCCCTCACTCGCCATTTTATTGATGTCTACTCTGCATGTCATTGTAAAGCAACATGAGGCATCATAGTTACCCATTTGAAACAGAACAATGACAGATTCGCTGTTGTCACTTGAAACGTCGAACACAAGGGGTCTTAACCTTTTGATGATTCCAGACCCCCAATGGATTGTCCAATATGGTCCCATATATCCTTCACTTGATTGTCAAAATAATTATCCCCAATCCTATTATTTACCAATATGTCTTCCAAATATTTCAATTGCTTGAACTTGCTGTACTTTAGATGTGGATTGGTAGAAACAGAACTTGAAAAAACCCCAAAAGCATTGGTAACTTTATTATATTTTTTTACTGAAAGCAAAATAAAGTTATAATTCCATACCCCCAGCATTTGAATAGACCTGGTTAAGAACCCCTGCCCTAACACATCACTTATTTGTTGACCAAATTACAACAGAGCTCTACCAGCCATTCTATCTTCTCAAAGCTTCTAAATTTCAATTACTGAACACCCAAGTTGATTCCATTGGCATCAGTATTTGACTCTTATTTATTCTATCTACCCTGAAGAGAAGAAAGCAAGGTCACACATTCTGAAGGAGTAGAACCTTTTTCTACTCTAGGTACAAACCCTGAAATTTTTGAGGAGGGGGGCAGCTGATTAAATCAACCTCAGTATGCAACTGCTACTTATTTCATTGACCCTGAAAGGACGAAAGGCAAAGTCAACCCCAACAGAATTTGAACTCAAAATGTAAAGACAGATGAAATACCTCAAAGCATTTCATCCGGCGGACTAATGTTTCTCCCAGTTCATCACCTGTATATGATATATTCTTTTCTACTCTGGGCACAATGTCTGAAATTTGGGGGGAGGAGGCCAGTTGATTAGATCGACCCCAATACACCACTGGTATTTAATTTATTGACACCAAAACGATGAAAAGCAAATTCAACCTCAGCAGAATTTGAACTCAGAAAATAAAGAAAGACAAAAATAGTGCTAAGCATTTTGTCCGGTGTGCCGGCATTTCTGCCAGCTCACTGCCTTTACGATGGATTAGAATATTTGATTCAGTCATCCGCAATCCACAACTGAAATGCTATTCCAAGAGTACCACTGCCCCTAACACTACAGCCACAAGTTGTAAGAATGTGAAAGAAAGTAGAAAAAGAAAGTTGCCACTTACTTACCCACCATTATCCACAAAGTCTTTGAAACAGATTCTGGAAGATTCTTTTACAACTTGTGGGTAGACAAGAGTATAGAGGCAAAAACCTAATGTTAGAAAATTGGAAGAAATATATATATATATATATGAAGAAATAAAGATTCCGTTGAATTAGTTACTTAGGTTGAAGCACCAGATCAGTTCAGTAATTACCTGTACAAATCAATGCAAGGTGAATAAAATCCAAAATAAGCAACAGGATATTCAGAGGTAATACAGTACAACAGTTTCATGGGCATCCTTTTATTTTAACAATGTAAATATTACATTAATTTAGAGATGCATAGCTCTCTTCCACTGCATAATTAAAATAGAATTTACTCAGATGAGAGTAAATGTTACTTAGCATTACTTAGCAATTAAGCAAAAGAAACCAAGTCCTGGGGTCGATTCATTCATGGCTGCATTTCAGATGACCGAAAGGCATAAAATCTGGAGCAGTAGAATAGCTAAAGATGGTGGAAAGGACTGGGGCCATATCTTTATAGGAACTGCACTTTTGGGTTTGCTGTATAGAATGTACTGACCCAGCAAGAGCAGGTGACAAACTCAGTGGTGGCTCACACTCTTGCTACATCACTAATTATTGATAGAGTTGGTTGGTATGTTCCTTTCTCGAGCCATGCCTGGCTCATTGGGCCAGTTTCCTGGTTTCAGTGGCATAGAGATTCCCCACCTGGATCTGGATGCCGGTTCATTGCAGGTTAGCTGCTAGGTGCGGCAGGAAAGATAAGAGTGAGAGAAAGTTGAGTACAGCAGGTTTCACTCCCCGACCCGCTGGAGTCTGATGGAGCTTAGGTGTTTTTCACTCAATAAACAAACACTCTGGGAATTGAAATCGCAATCCTATGGCCACAAGTCTACTGCCCTAACCACTGGGCCATTGTGCCTCCACGATTGATAGAGTTTAGATATATTTTTTTTTAGGTGCTAAATGTAGAGGGGACAAACAAAGACAGACAAGTGGAAGGGTAGTTGATAAGATCAACCCCAGTACGCGACTGGTACTTAATTTATCGACCCCGAAAGGATGAAAAGCAAAGTTGACCTCAGAGGAATTTGAACTTAGAACGTAAAGACAGACGAAATACTGCTAAGCATTTTGCCCCATGTGCTAACTTTTCTTATTTCTTTATTTCCCAAAAGGGGTCACACATAGAGGGGACAGACAATTTTGGCCGGGCTAGTCAATTAGATTGACCCCAGTACATGACTGGTACTTAAGTTGTCGACCCTGAAAGAATGAAAGGCTAAGTTGACCTCAGCGGAATTTGAACTCAGAATGTAGCAACAGACAAAATATCGCTAAACATTTTGTCCGACGTGCTAACGATTCTGCCAGCTCGCCACCTTGAGTTTGAATATTTAACAGAATGAGGAATGAATTTGAATAATTAACAGAATGAGGAATAATTAACAGAATGAGAACTTACCAAGTTTTTTCCAAGCCAATCCTGAATAGATTTCATTTAAACACTTATTTACTTCAGTCCGTCGAATGGTTGTGTAAAAGCGAAACTCATCTTTATGTCTGCTGATTGCATCAGCAGTGATGGCCGTGGACAGATTTGATAGGGAGAAAATTGTCTGATCGATATCTTGATATAAAGGATTTGGTTTTGTATCTGCAAAGAATATTTCATGAACATTTGGTTCCATTTTGAGAGCATTCAGCAAAAGTATCCGAGCAGCTTCTCGAGCCCGGTCTCTTCCTTTTTTATCATAAGGTGAGAGATTATAAAGTGTGACAACATCGAGCTTTTTACTGGTCAAACTACAAATTGAAGACCTTGCTGAGTTCATTTTCCTGAATATTTCGTTAGTATCTGTATAGGTATTTTCCTAGAATCTGTTATTTGAGTCCTAATCCTGGGATTCACCACTTCTGTCAAAACACATGCCAATATTAGCTCCCAATTGTAATCATTGTAAATGTATCTGTTACCTGAATCTGAAAGTAAAATATATTAAAATATATTATATAATAGGTGCAAGAGTGGCCTCATGGTAAGGAGTTTGTCTACCAGCCACATGGTCCCGGGTTCAGTCCCACTGCACGGCACCTTGGGCAAGTGTCTTCTACTATAGCCTAGGGCCGACCAAAGCCTTGTGAGTGGATTTGGTAGACGGAAACTAGAAGAAGCCCGTCGTATATATGTATATATATATTCTTAATGTGTGTGTCTGTGTTTGTCCCCCCACCATCGCTTGACAACCGATGCTGGTGTGTTTGTGTCCCCGTCACTTAGCGGTTCGGCAAAAGAGACTGGTAGAATAAGTATTGGGCTTACAAAAGAATAAGTTCTGGGGTCGATGTGTTCAACTAAATGCGGTGCTCCAGCATGGCCACAGTCAAATGATTGAAACAATTAAAAGAAAGAATATATTATATTGTTATAATAAATCATATTATATATAATGTAGTGATATTCCACAGCTGCAGGCACACCTCAAAATACATCCCTGAGCTTGATATCACATTGCAACATGCATGCATGATCAGAATCATGACATGTTTGAGGCAATCAGTTGAGCCTCGCAAGTGGCTCCCATGTCAGCGGCACATAAAATCATGAAACATGGTCGAGGCAATTGGTGGGACCACACAAGTGGCTCATGTGTTGGTGGCACACAATCACCACACGCAGTCAAGGCAATCGGAGGGGCAAGTGATTCCTGTGTCAGTGGCAAGTAAAATTCTCTGTGTCACGCGAATGGCACACCTGTAGG